>MIQA02000098.1:26634-49179 GCA_001887855.2 Sclerospora graminicola | reverse complement strand
TGAAGAAGTGGTACGTCCCGACCAAGCATACTGGAATGCTGCCGCCCGGAGTGGAAAAGATGCTAAACTAGATCGCTCGCCACGTTGGAATCTGGTTCGAGCCGAGCGGTCTAGTGTAGTATCTATGCATATGTCGGTAAGGAGGATAATCAAGAAGCAAAACAAAGGATAACCGACGATACATGTAAGTATGACGATTACGTCACCCGGTCCCCGGCCGGCACGGCTGACCCCTTCCTGGTGAGCAGTATACGGACGGATGAGTATTCCCGGTCTGAAGTGCGAATGGAATTGAACCTGTTACCTGGCGAGTCGCGAGGTTATTGGAAGTATCACTCGCCGGATAAATGGTTCAAGCAGGCCAAGGCGGATGGAAAATCAATAACCAGAAAGCTACCATGTTGTTCAATTCTGGCGCAGAAGTGTCTATCGTAGACACCACCTTTGCTCGTAAGGTGGGGTGTGAGATAGACGAGACGAAGCGGCAAGAATGTATAGGCATTGGAGAGAGTTCGTACATGACCCAAGGAAGGACAAGAGTCAAGATTACGTTAGCTGGGTCGTTGGTATATTCTTTTACCGCCTGGGTAGGCAAGCTGGCCGGGCAGGATGCAATTTTGGGCATGGATTTTATGGTCCCGGCCGGTATACGGCTGGACTTATCGCATGGAACATTAACGTTGCCGGACGAGGTACAGATCCAGCTGGCCGGCCGGCGGCCCTTATATGGCGCCTACGTCCAGTTCCTCAAGCTAGGTCAGTTTGTAACGGTGCCGGTTGGAAAGGCGGTGGAAGTAATGTTACGGCCGCACGACCGACGGAGTAAGTTATGGCTGACAAGGGGCGAGTGCTGGGTACCATCTGTGGTTAAAGGGAGTGGTCATCTCAACTTCATAAGCGTGACCAACATCTCTGAAAAAACCCTCACCTTGCATGAAGATGTGATTATTGGAATGTGGCTGGCCGAGGACAAAGTGCCCCGCCGGCCGGGCTATGTCACTATTGGCTCAAGACGCTATATCGAGTGGCAAAACCTGGCTTTTCAGGCAACCACCGATCTGGTCAGCGAAGAAGAAGAATTAGAAGAGGACCAGACTCCGATGGTGGATAAACCCGAGTACCGGACCCCTTCTAAAATATTGACGCGGAGCCGGCCGTCGCCGGATCCGGCTGAATGCACTGACCAAAGCTACGCCCCGATCGCGGAACTGGTTTTGCCCACTCGGAGGGAGACGGACGAACGACAGGGTCGGGAGAAAGGACCAAGCAGAGTTGCATATACGGTCAGCCCCGATGACGGTTGTGACGACCGAAGTGAAAGCGGATCGGCCCAGCCGGCCGAGCAGAATTCGGAAGCGGCCGAAGCCGATCAAGTCTGAATTCATGAAGGGGGCGAACTATACGTTGAAGGCATGGAAGAACAGATGGCGGTGCTACCTGAGGTGACCCCCTGCCCCCCAGCAGTCACTATCGACGATCTACAAGTGGGAGACCCGGATGTGAACACCCCGGAGGAGATCAGCAGATTGAAGGATATTATATGGAAAGGACGACATCTGTTGATCGGACCAGGGAACGCACTTCCTCCGGCCGCCCATGGGGCGGTTTGTGATATCGATGTGGGAGGTGCCAAGCCGGTAGCACAGAGATGCCGAAGAGTCGCCCCCCCAATATCGGGAAAAGCTGTCAGAGCTTATCAAGGGTTTGCTGGCCACCAAGATAATTCAGCCGTCCACCTCGCCATGGGCTTCGCCCATTGTAATTATCATTAAGAAGAATGGGGTGGATATAAGGTTGTGCATCGATTACCGGCTGGTGAACCGGCTGACTAAGCTGATGATTTACCCGATGCCGCTGATAAACGACCTGCTGGAGGACCTGGATAAAGTTTTGTGGTATTGCTCACTGGACATGGCCAGTGGATTCTGGGTGGTCTCTATGACCGATCGTGCACGGGAGATCTCTGCATTCGTGACGCCTTTCGGGTTGTTCGAGTGAAACCGGATGCCGTTCGGTCTGAAGAATGCCCCGCAGATCTATCAACGGTTGATAGATAACGCGCTGTACGGACACTTCAAGATCAAGGCGGACCAAGATCCGGCTCTGGTCGGGGATGTGTTCGCCGAAGGTGACCCGGACCCCGACCCAAAACCTTCAGTTTTGGGGCGGCGGTCTTACATTGATGACATTCTCGTTACGGCAACTACCTGGTATTTATTGTGTGACAAAGTGGAGAAGCTGATGGTTACGTGTGAAAAGTGGAACCTTTCGATTAGTGTGGTTAAGAGTTTCTGGGGAAAGACTAAGGTAACCTATCTGGGTCATCAAGTGTCGATTGCCGGATTGGAGGCTAACCCGAAGGATTTGGAGTCCTTGAGTAATCTGCCTTTCCCGCGATCCCTAAAGGCTATGCAATCCTTTTTGGGCAGCCTGAATTATTACAGTCGGTTCATCGAGGATTTTGCAGTCTATGCGGCGGTCTTGTATGAGTTGCGGGAGGTGGATTACCATAGGCTGAGAGAGCAGGATAGGCAAGCGGAGACGCAAGCCGGGCCGGTTATTTCAGCCAATGGGGAAGCGCCCTTTTCGGTTATTTCAGCCAATGGGGAAGCGCCCTCCTCGAGTATTTCAGCCAATGGGGAAGCGCCCTTATCTACCCAGGCAAGCGACCGATCGCCGGACCCCGGAGCGGCCGGCCCGGACGACCACATGACCCGAGCGATGGTGGCCTTCGGCATGCTAAAAGCGAAGATGGCGACCACACCGGTCCTGAAACATTTCGATGTTAACAAGACTCCGGTGGTCATCATCTACGCTAACAAGTGGGCCATCTCGGCCGCTCTCGTGCAAGATCATGATGGAGTGTACTGCCCCGTGACCTTCACCAGCCGGACCCTGAAAGTTAATGAAGTTAATTACGGATTGGTGGATAAAGAAGTTCTGGCTCTATTACGGATCTTAGATGTGTGTTATACGATGCTGGTGTCTCGGCCTATCAAAGTACTCTCCAGACGATCGACCCTATCATGGCTCTTGACAGCGAACGGGATTGACGGTCGGCTGGGGAGATGGGCGGCTCTGTTGTCTCAGTGGTCCCTCGAAGTTATTAAGTGTACTAAAGGGGAAGAGGAAATACTGGGCACACTGGCTGCCAGCATTACCCCCAGGGCAGAAGTGGAGGAAGCACTGATGGCGATCGCACCTCGGAAGCAGCCTCGACAAACTATCGTATTGCCGCCGCCAACAGTGGGACCCACGGAGGACTTAATGGTTTTGAGTTTCGATGGGTCGGCGAGTGTAAAGAAAGGGGTCGGAGCCTATAGTGCCATTTTGTGGAAGCTGCCCGAATGGAAGGCGATCGCGGCCGCCTCGGATTTCACGCCTGGCATCACGGTGAACGAAGCGGAGTATAGAGGATTGCTGCTTTCTCTAGATCTGCTGGCTGGCCGGACACAGGGGCGGATCATCATATGCGGTGATTCCAACCTAGTGATCCGGCAAATCACAGGGGAGATAGACTGTAAGGCGCCACGGCTGAGGTTGTTGAATGATCGGGTTATGTCCGCCTTGCGGAGATGGCCGGGGCACGAATTGCTACTCGTCAAACGAGACTGGAATAACAGCGCAGACCATCTGGCCGCCTTGGCCATGCGAGATCAGACCGGACTCACCGTCTCGGATCCAGGATTGTTGGATGAATTGGCGGAGATGAACAGACTGTCGGAGATAATCGAACCGGCCGCTAGCGACGAGGGTCCCTCGCCTGAATCCAGCCGTCCCGGGGAAAAGGAATATAACGACCGCGACTGGGAACAGGACGTCCACGCCCGATCGAACCAGGAAGTACCCTGCAGCAATAAAAGGTCCCTCTAGGCGGACCCCCGAGCAGGCCTGGCGAGGCTAACCACGGTTAGTAGTCAACAGTGAATGTTTGGAGTGGGAACGGAAAAGGAACGGATGGATATATTAAAAAAGGAAAACTGAGAGAAATAGAAGAATTAAAGCAAGCCCGACTACTCATCCCCGTCGATGACTATACTTGCCTCGGAGCCGAGTCACGCGAAGCCCAGGGTGGTCGGAGGGCCGTGCGCGGTATTGATTGCGCCAAGGATCTTGCCGGTCGATGGCCGCCAAAGATTGAGAAAGAGAGGTGGTCTGATCCAACGCATCTAGGCCGGGATACCAAGTCCCTCCTTCCGCTGCACATCCACTCCTGCGGTTTGGCAGATGGAGCATGAACGGGAAGAGAAACAGGTCCAAGTCACATTCACCATCCCGGATACCCGCCATGATGAACGCGCACAGACGGACCCACGCTTCGGAAGCTCGCCCCCGACGATTCTTGCGGGCAAGGGAGTACCTGCGGAGGGACTCGTCCGCTCGCTTGTTCTCGGCCGAGATGTACAGGAAGTGGGTAGATTCCCAGATGGCCCAATCGTGAGTCACGGTGAAATCATGAAGTCTCGCTTTGAATTCCGTGAACCATGGATAGGATGGAAGCCCCATATCCGGCATCTTGGTGTGCAAGATTTTCCAGGGTTCGGTCTCCATGAGTGTGTCGATGGCGCCCGACTTCATCAGGTTAGGGTCCCAAGTCTTTGGGGACGGTGCCTTGTAAAATCGTGGGAATAACCAGAGATGCGGACGGGATAGAGATTGAGCAAGTTGGGAACTGGAGATATCAGCCAGGCTGGTATGGCCCAGTTGCTCGACTGGCCAAGGCAGTATGGCAGACCGATCCGCCCCACTGGGGAAACGCCCTCCCGATAACCATAGAAGCGGAAGTTGGGGAAAAGAGGGCGCAAGAGTAAGAGTACTCCTCCGGACTTTAGACCTGGCGGCCGGTCGCTGGGGTCGGCGTGTAGTACGCGACCCGGCCGAGGTTGAGCGTCGTTGTCTGGCCGGAGACTGGGAAAGAGGTTCCTCTGAGTCACTCAGGTCGGGAGGGGTCAACCACTGATCCGGGATGTCGTCGTCGTTGTCTTCCACTTTCTCCTCGGCCACTCCGTCGGAACTCGAGTTACGCGCGACCGGAGCGGCCGGGGCGTCGACAATGCTGGGAGGCAAGGATGGGTCGGACGGGTCATGTTCCCCGGAACCAAATCCTGCCGGCGGCGGAGTCTGCAGATCTATGATCTGATCGGACCCCACTGGACCCGTCGTCCGCCTACCGGAGCGGGAAGGGCGGCGACGGGTATCCGCGCGAGAACGGAGTAATGCAACGTTGACTTGCTGAGTCTCGTAATCCTCGTCTTCTTCGTCATCGTCGTAGATAACCGAAGGGGAGGATGGCCCCGAGTCCGAAGAAGAATTAGGCGACGTGGCCGCTGGTTCAGAAGAGGGCACGACCGCTGACTCAGAAGAGGGCATGGCCGCTGGTTCAGAAGAGGGCACGGCCGCTGACTCAGAAGAGGGCACGGCCGCTGATTCAGAAGAGGGCACGGCCGCCGATTCCGAAGGGGGCGCGGCCGCTGACTCAGAAGAGGGCGCGGCCGCTTCGGATTCCGAGTCCTCTTCAGAGTTAGAACTAGGAGTGAGACCGGTTCTACCGGGAGTGTATTGAGGGGATGGAAGAGGGGACCGCTCCGCGAACAAGCTGTCCTCGCTCTCCGACCCGGGCTCTTCCCCGTCGTCCGACTTGTCTGGGGAACATTGGCGCGAGGACGGGGATTCGCTCTGCTTCCTCTTCTTAGGCGGGCTGGCATCAGCCAAAAAGGGGCTGGAGCCGGCCGGACGTTTTTGCCCCTGCGATCCTGCCGGGGCGGACGAAGAGTTGGGACTGGCAAGGGGCGAGTCGGAGCCGGCGGGAGGTTCCTCAGGTTCCGACCCTGCTGCGGCAGGCAACGGGGTTGGGTTCGGCGGAGAGGTCTTCCACTGACCCACCATTCCCAAGACAGACAAGACGGATTCCCGTACCTCGGGAGGAGCTCGAAAAAGGGGAGCGGCCTGGCTCTGAGTCGCCTCGAGCTGGTTTTGAAGTCCACACAATAAGGACCTAAAACGATCCTCTTTATCCAGCATGGCATGACAAACACGGTCCGCCCGAGCCAGTATGGCATGGGCGTCGGAATTCTCCTGGCGGGCCCGGTACAGCTCAGACCGCAACTCCTGTTGCCGAGAAGTGGCTTCTTGCAACTGCCGCTCCAGATCCGTGATTTGGCGAAGGGCCTGGGCGTGGGAGTCGCGCAGGTGGTCGCGGTTGTCCCGCACCTTATCCAGGTCTTGGGACACCTGGCAGAGCCGGGTACGAAGATGCGTAAGCTCCCGAGACATGTCCGGAATTTTGGCAGATTGCTGTCTCAGCTCTTCTAACTGTTGAACTACGGAGTGACAAGAAGATAAAAAAAAACTGTAAGCAACTGGGCCATCGCGTAAGAAGAGACGAGGCACTCACGCTGAAGCTTGGATCGTTGGACCAATTCCTGATTAGCAGACCGAAGAGGTTCAACGACGTCTTCCAACATGCGGAAGCGGTTGCGCTCTCCCGTCAGGATGGTGACTTGGCACTCGAGATCGGCCACTTGTTTCTGGAGATCGATTACTTCCGGAGATGGACCCCGAGCGGCGGCTTCGTCAGCCCGGCGGTTGGCAGCGGCGAGTTGACGAACCAAGTCGGCCTGGATCTGCTCCAAGCCATCCACCTGGGCGGTCAACACGTCCAGCCGTTTTTCCATCCCCGCTGTCTCGGAGATCGGAGTGGATGGCGCGGCCGCTCGTTGTAGAGCGTCCGTGAGCTGACCTACAATGGCCCTGAGGCGGGCCACCTCATCCTCCGCTGCTTTGCGACCAAGTTTCAGTTCGGCGACCCGGGGGTTCAGGCGGTCCAACATCGCGCAAGAAGTTTTGAAGCTCTGAAACAGAGCTTCATAGTTGTCCTGACAGGATCGAAGCTCCTCCCGAAGGGAAGAAACGACGACTTTCAGTCCGTCCCGGTCGCCGCAGGCTTGGCCGTGAACGCGGAGCGCGGCCTCGGCGTCAGCGGACGACAGCACCAGATCGGGAGTGCGAGACGATTTCGGCGGTTGTGCGACCTCCACTCCGCTGGCAGGCGAGTCGTCGTCCACGAGAACAAGACGGCAGACGTTGGCCTTGTCAATTTGCAAGACTGGAGATTAATCAAGACAATGTCAGTATTGGTGGGCATGCATGCTAGCCAGTGCGGAGACCGACCGAGTCCATGGAGATGTTATAAAGTGGTGGGATGACGTACCAAAGCGAGGCATGGATGAGCGGTATCGGGTCAAGTAAGTTCGAGTGAGATCGTGTCCCGACCGTTGTGCGGCCGTGTCGCGACTCAGGGGCGGCTGTGGTGAAGCGACTTATAAAATAATGTAAGGCACTTTCCAAAGGGCGCATCCTGATTGGTGGAAATGAGGGCCAAGGGTGTAGGCGCCGGATAGTCGCCGCCGATGAAGTCTACCAGCGGCCAGGTGGCGCCAGGCTGGAAACCAAGTCGGCGGACCTGACAAGGGGCGAGGATAGTCGGATAAGCGGGCTGAGCAGACGGAAGGACTATGGAGGTTTGACGGCCGAGGCGCGGATGGCGGACGGCCAAGATGGCGGACTGTTCGTAAGGATGGAGAGAAGGGAGCCTGAGAGAAGAGTATTGTTCTAGTGGAAGGAGTATGCACCGGGATCGTAGGAGAGACTGCCAAGGGATTGCTAGCGTCAGCGGCCGAGGGGCGCGGATGGGTGGCTATCCGGCCGAGCCGGCCGGGTACAATGTACCATTCGGACTGGTACCATATGGGTTCGGTGTACCGGCCGGGCTGGTACACAAAGTCGGAGTTAGCCGGGTTGCGTTGGGCAAGGTACATGACTGGTCAGACGTGTTATTTGAGGTAGGTTACACAAAGGGAGTATTGGACATAGGATAAATCAGTATACGTTTCGCTTTCTTAGACACAAGTCGCTTTATTGGTTCACGGCAGAGGGCTAACAAGGTCCCCTCTTGCTGTTATTGGTTTGCCCGGGGAAGGTTAAGTTAACCCACCGGAAGTCCCCTGACCGGGAGTCGCGGCGACTTCGTATACTCACCTCAAGTCGCCCGTGTTTTGAACACGGTATTAAGTATTGGGAAGTGGTGACATTTGGCCTTCTGTGGATACACATTTGGATTCGCCCTTCATTGTTATTGGTTTAGCTGGCCGATCGATTATTCTCGGTCCAGCCGGTACTATACAAACTTCAAGTGTCCTATTGGTTTAGCTGGCCGATCGACTATTCTCGGCCCAGCCGGCACTATACAAAGTTCAAGTATATTACCCAACGAGCTCCCCGGTGACGATTTCCGCCCAGGAGCTACCCCTAGTCCTACACTTCATCTCCCTATTGGACGGATTTACACTTTTCGCCCTAGGGTCCATCAAGAGAGCTAACCACCCAGTACTGACGGGTACACAAGGTGAGCTTTTAACATGCAACATTCGAGCAGTCGCGATCAAGCGGATGGAAGCGACCGATCCAGCCGGCCTCAAGCCGGATCAGATCATGACTCGGATGGACGGAGTACCCCCTCCGGTAGTCAGTCGACTGGGACCCCCGTGGGTGTTCGCGTCTCAGGAAGATTTTCTGAGAGCGACTACACCACACTCGCACTCTCGACTGTTCTTGGTCGTGAGTTCTTTATTTTCGACACGGAAGTCATTTGCTTCCGTGACGGTTTCATTCTTTTCACGGTGGGTGTTTCCCACCGCGTGCGCATTCTCTCTACCACGACCGTCATCGGTTGTAGTTGTAACTTCAACACGGGAGTGCTTTGCACTCGTGTTGCACACGTTAGTGACGCGCAACGACTCGTTCGTCGCGCGTTCGCGTCCCTCTGGACTCTGATCAGCGGGTGTACCATCCGCTGATCTAGTCGGATTAGATCTGGTGGTGCCATCGCTATCCACCAGGCTATCTGACGCTGCGGTTGTATCATGAGACACAGCCGGATTACTCACAGGGTGATCAGATCCTGTGAGACCGCCGCAGTCGATCGACAGGTTAACCCAGTCGATCGTTGGTTGATGCTTGGACATCCAAGGGATGCCCAAGATGACATCGAACTTGTCATCAAGATCGAGGACGATGTATTCATCCTCGAATGATAGTTCGTCTAACTCGAGGCGTGTTCGAATAACACGCTTCGGTATAGTCACAGTTGCACCTGTTGCTAACCGGACTGATAACATGCTTCTTGGAGATTCAATCTCCTCGAAGTTCAACGACGTTAGTACCTCAGTTCTAACGAAATTGTTTGACGCTCCTGTGTCAAACAAAGCACGCATGGGGACATCGTTTCCATGTGGCCTAACTTCAAGGGTAATGAGAGGTTTCTCTTCACCCTGCACTCGTTGACAGGACATAGTCCCGTCCGGGGCTATTATCCTCACATGCCCGACGTCGGCATGCGAGATAACCCGTCCAGTAGGGCACCCCGCCCCTACTGGTTGTTCACGTTTTTTGCATCAACAGAGGGTTGCCCCTGTTGATGTCGCTTGCCAGCAGACTGTCCAGTCCGCTGACTGCGTGGTGCCGGACGCGGCGCCATACATTCATGGGCGTAATGGCCCATTTTCGCGCATCGATTGCAGCGAAGGAACTTTTTGTTTTTCGGTTGCCTCGGAGTCGAGGCGACCGCAACTGAGAGATCCATAGGTTCTGGACCTCCTCCGCTCGCATTGTGACGCGGATTCGGGTGTCTCGGGACGAAGTGTGAACTTCGTCTCGATTGGAAGTTTTGGTTATTATTATTATTAACATGCTGTATTGGCGGCATGTTAAAGTCGAAAGGCGCTTGCGCTTTCCGATTAACCCCAGCATGCGCTGCTGAGCGACGCATGCTGAACTCCTCCCGGATGCTTTGGTCTATAGCATCGGTCAGAGTCTTTGGGGGAACCCGGTAAAGACTCTGTTTGATGGGACCGTCATTCAGTCCCTTCATGAAGGCGGTGACCTGCATGGCAGGAGGCACCGGTTCATATACAATATTTGACAACAAATATTGTATTTTCTGAGCATACGCATGTAAGCTCAACTTGCCCTGCCTGAGTTCCATGAACTCTTCACGGCAGCTAAGTTCCATTTCTGGAGCTTCAAAGTTGTGCTTTAGCTCAGCTTTTAGTGACTGATATGTCAAAAACGCAGTTCCATCAGTGGATCTGCGGCTCATCGCCCATGCCCTGGCGCGACCGCCTAGGCATGTGGTGGCGAAATAAGCTTGTGAACGCGGGTCCACAATCTTCTGCGCAGTGATAGCATCCTCTACCTCTGCGAACCACCTACGAAGAGGTTCGCCCCCTTCGCCAGTAAAGGGCGGAATCCGTGCCTTTACTACTTCAACGCTCGCATTAGATGCGGGCGCTGTTGTTGCCGTCGCCGTTTGGTTGCGCAATATTGCATTGCGCACCTGGGGGTCGACATACATCTTCTTGAAACGAGAAACCGTTTCTAGAGCATCCTCCGAGGTTTTGCCACGGAGGAGAGTGATGATTTCGGGCCCTATGGTCCGAATCATTTCCGTCACTGTCATTATGGCACTCGGTGACCAGTTAGGAAAGTTTTCCATAACTAAGTCTTGCGCGAGCTGACGCTCACGCTCACGTTCACTGGCTGTTGTCATTACAGCTAGTGGCTCTTAAACCTTCGAACTGCTAGTTAACTAGCGGAACGTATCAAAAGTGGTCGTTAGGACGGACCACAAAGTGCTACCAGGTGTAACAGAGCTGCTGTTACGCGGCTTACACTGTTAGTTTGCAATGAGGAAGCGTGCAAATTGTGTTGGACCAAATGTAATTTGGTCCTACTTAGTTTACTTTAAATAAACTCAGATAAGAAAATAATCAATATATTAATTATTATCGATTAAGTATATATATATAATGATATATATATATACTTAGGGACGTGAGTGCTAGAAGGTAAGTTTAAGAGTGAATATATTTATGAGTGGTTAAGAGCTAACTAGTATAATTAGACCTAGACTAATCATAGTAACATGTAGTATAAACTGATCTAATGATATTTTTATCATTAGATGACTTGTCAGATTCAATTATATCAGAATCTGTTCTCAAAGGTGGATTATGACAGCTTATAATCCAATGTTCACAATTTCATGTATCACGACTGAAATTGAACTGTGATATTTCTATTTAAATATCACTTATGTAATGGTACCCCATTACATACCCCATAAGGTGGTTCAGATCGAAGCAACACATGATAGGCCACGTCTTGAGAAAGAAGAAGAAAAGACGGAAGGCCTACCACATAAGGTTACAGACACCGATCTGAAGCGTGCGTACCACCTTAGAGAGTTAGGTCAGTTTTTGCGGACAGATGGGGTACCCGACCCAAAATCCTGCTTATTAGAGGACTGTTTGTCCAGCTCAAACAAGCTGGTTTTTTACCCGAACCAGTTATTCGACCTGGAGGCGGACAAGCTAAAGGAAGCATCCAGCGCGCTTCACGACCGCTTGGTACCACTGTTGGGTTGCCCTGAACCTCAGAAGATGACAGCAACCGCTAAGGCGACCCCGCCTTCGCCGCCAGTAGCTGGCAGACGAGTCGGAATACATTCAGGTTCTTCCCCATACGAATTCGTCCCTTCGGAGGTGGATTCGACTGATTCATCCGTGGGTATTACTCGGATGACACTTGGCCCTAAGGAAGCAGCGCACGTGGCATGGCTACCAAGTTTGGAAGTATTATGAGTCCAGGTGTCCCCAATCGAAAGGAAGCCAGTCAGGATAACGTCCGGGCCCGGGCGGAGGTGGATGGCCCAGATCCAAGAGGCGAAAACATGGATTCGAGAATTAAAAAGGAGCCCCAAGCTGGCCCTCAGGTGCCGGACCAACTTCAAAACATGTTTTCGGCCATGATGGAAAGGTAAGCTGGATGGGCGAGGACCAGCCACCTACCCCATAAGGTGGTTCAGATCGAAGCAACACATGATAGGCCACGTCTTGAGAAAGAAGAAGAAAAGACGGAAGGCCTACAAACAGAGCTGCTGTTACGCGGCTTACACTGTTAGTTTGCAATGAGGAAGCGTGCAAATTGTGTTGGACCAAATGTAATTTGGTCCTACTTAGTTTACTTTAAATAAACCCAGATAAGAAAATAATCAATGTATTAATTATAATCGATTTAGTATATATATATAATGATATATATATATACTTAAGGACGTGAGTGCTAGAAGGTAAGTTTAAGAGTGAATATATTTATGAGTGGTTAAGAGCTAACTAGTATAATTAGACCTAGACTAATCATAGTAACATGTAGTATAAAACTGATCTAATGATATTTTTATCATTAGATGACTTGTCAGATTCAATTATATCAGAATCTGTTCTCAAAGGTGGATTATGACAGCTTATAATCCAATGTTCACAATTTCATGTATCACGACTGAAATTGAACTGTGATATTTCTATTTAAATATCACTTATGTAATGGTACCCCATTACATACCCCATAAGGTGGTTCAGATCGAAGCAACACATGATAGGCCACGTCTTGAGAAAGAAGAAGAAAAGACGGAAGGCCTACCACATAAGGTTACAGACACCGATCTGAAGCGTGCGTACCACCTTAGAGAGTTAGGTCAGTTTTTGCGGACAGATGGGGTACCCGACCCAAAATCCTGCTTATTAGAGGACTGTTTGTCCAGCTCAAACAAGCTGGTTTTTTACCCGAACCAGTTATTCGACCTGGAGGCGGACAAGCTAAAGGAAGCATCCAGCGCGCTTCACGACCGCTTGGTACCACTGTTGGGTTGCCCTGAACCTCAGAAGATGACAGCAACCGCTAAGGCGGCCCCGCCTTCGCCGCCAGTAGCTGGCAGACGAGTCGGAATACATTCAGGTTCTTCCCCATACAAATTCGTCCCTTCGGAGGTGGATTCGACTGATTCATCCGTGGGTATTACTCGGATGACACTTGGCCCTAAGGAAGCAGCGCACGTGGCATGGCTACCAAGTTTGGAAGTATTATGAGTCCAGGTGTCCCCAATCGAAAGGAAGCCAGTCAGGATAACGTCCGGGCCCGGACGGAGGTGGATGGCCCAGATCCAAGAGGCGAAAACATGGATTCGAGAATTAAAAAGGAGCCCCAAGCTGGCCCTCAGGTGCCGGACCAACTTCAAAACATGTTTTCGGCCATGATGGAAAGGTAATTGGAAGAGCAGCGTCAGTCCAATGCTGGCCGCTCCAGCCCAGGACCACACGGCCAGTATACACACCGGGAAGAACGGGCGCCTGAACCAGCCTAGCATTATACGAGGGAATTGGTAGACGAAGACATGGAATTGGTACAGTCGAGACAGAGTGTGCCCCATCCTGACCCGCCTAATCGCCGTCCAGGTCGCCGACCCGGACGACCCCCTAATAGAAGGCCGTCACTCAGTGATGTTGACATGGAGTCCGTCATGTCAGCCAGGTGCCACTATGATCCGGATGAACTGGATCTAGGGATATCTCGCCGAGCCAATATGGCCTCAGCCCAGGCTTTCGCCCCGGACTCAGAGGCTATCCCCAGGGTCCAGATGTCAGCTATGTCTGAGCTAAGGGACTTTACTGGTCATGACATGGATGACGACCAGGCCAGAGGATGGTTGAGCAAGACAAAGTCAGCATTCCTCAGAGACCGGACGCCGGACTATGAGAAGGGTTTCATTTTTGGTGATCTAATGAAGGGACCAGCAAAACCCTGGATCCAGCAGCTTAGACGAGAAGTCCGAGATGATTGGAGGCAGATAGCTGAAGCATTCGGTGAACAATACTGTGGGGTCCGGGATGTCCCAAAATACGAAGATCAGATGT
The DNA here is from genome assembly GCA_001887855.2 of Sclerospora graminicola. Lineage (NCBI taxonomy): Eukaryota > Oomycota > Peronosporomycetes > Peronosporales > Peronosporaceae > Sclerospora > Sclerospora graminicola. Next base: position 35,371 of record MIQA02000098.1, on the reverse strand, counting down.
GGAATGGAATGGGGCATGTGGAATGGCGAGTCGTGCGAGTAATGTCAAGTCAAGGCCTTGACTTGACATTACTCGCACGACTCGCCATTCCACATTTTGGGAAGATCAAAGGTTAAAATCATTTTCTTCCGAAAAGGCTAACGATTATCGCTCCAATCATCGGCGCGTCAATACTCTTATACCAAGAAGAGAGCAGACGAGACCCCCTTTGGAATATCTTCACCGTTGCAGGATCTGGGCCAATATACCGGTTTAGAAAGATGCTAGCCGGTTGAAAGCTGCCCGAGAAAATGTCGAGCACTTTATCAGTACGCCGACCGGGAACTGGCGGACCAGCTTGCGTTGCTACGTTTGAAAACCACCACAGAACTGGAAGTGACTTTACGGACGTACCAGAGGGCGAAGATTTCTAGGCGGAAGCTGGTCAGCAGTCTCGGCCAGCATATGGGTCAGCAGAGAGTTTTGCCTGCCTGATCTGACCAGGACTACCCTAGACAGAAGTTTAACCATTGTGGATCCATCAAGCATGATGCCAGAAGCTGCTGAAAACGGCTGACCTGTAAGATGGGCGAGAGGGAAGAACATCCAGCTGAACACTGCCTGTTCGCCTGCAAGACTTGCCAAGATTTGCACGAGGATGGATTCTGCCCCATCGAGGAGTTCTACAGCCAGATGAAGAAGTGTAATGTCCCGACTAAACATGCTGAAATGTTGCTACCAGGGGTGGAAAAGATGATGTTAAACTAGATCGCTCGCCAGGTTGGAATCTGGTTCGCGCCGAGTGGTCTAGAGTGTTAATATCTATGCATATGTCGATAAGAAGGATAATTGAGAAGCAAAGCAAAGCGTAACCAACAATACATGTAAGTTTGACGATTACGTCAGCTGATCCCCGCGCTGCAAAGCTGACCCTTACCTGGTGGCTAGTATACGAACGGATGAATATTCTCGATCTGAAGTGGTTATGGAGTTGAATCACGGGGATACTGGAAATACCATTCGCCTGATAAGTGGTTCAAGCAGGCCAAGGCTGAGGGTAAGATTAAAAACCAGAAGGCCACTACGCTTTTTGACTCTGGTCCAGAGTTTTTCAACGTCGGCACCACCTTTGCTCGTAAGGTTGGGTGTGGATAGATGAGACGAAGAGACAAGAGTGTATTGGAATTGGAGAAAGTCCATACATGACCCAGGGAGTGAAAAGAGTAAAGATCTTTCTGGCTGGGTCGTTGGTGTACTATTTTACCGCCTGGGAAAGGCTAGCCGGGCAATATGCAATTTCGGGAATGGATTTCATGGTGCCGGCATGCGACTGGACTTATCTCACGGCACAGTGACTTTGCCTGAAGAAGTGCAGATCCAGCCGGCTGGCCGGTGGCCACTATATGGCGCCCACACTCAATTGCTTAAGTTGGGCCAGTTCGTAGCTGTTCCGGAAGGACGGACAGTGGAGATGACTGTGCGGTCACTCGACCGGCGGCATGAGTTGTGGTTGCTAGGGGAGGGCTTTGAGTGCCCTCGTTCGTCAAGGGTGACGGTCACCCCAACTGTGTTAGAGTGACCAACATCTCAGAGCAGCCCCTCACCTTGCATGCCTACATTGAAGTTCCCGGTATCGGTATCGGTAGTGTTTAATAGCGGTGGTACTACCGGTGGTACTACCGGTACTAGCCACTGTGTCGGGTTATACGGTAGTGTACTGCTGTCTCGCGCCTACGCAAAACGAGTTTGAATTTCTAGCGCACTTCTGCAACCATGTATATTATTTTTGTCTACTCAATGATGAATTCGGAGGTATTGTGCCAGTCTGTTTGGACGTTTACTTCTCAATTGTCAGCTACATCGGCAATGGTATAAAATAACTTAATGAAGTTCGTTTGTCTTCTTCTCGTCGTAGCTACCACCTTTGTCACTACCACTGCCACAACCCCAATAATGAGTCACACGGAGCTTACTTTGGGTGACGTGTCCATAATGCCAACCTACGGAGTCCGGCTTGGGTCACGCAATTTAGTAAACACCAAAAACTTATAACAAACGTCTGCTCAGCTGAAAATCAATCCGTCGTTTGTCTTTTTATGTGTGTCGGATCAAAGTAAGGCCGTCCCATATTGGTACGACGACTTGCCTCGTCCGTGCATCTTGAGCTACGTAGCTATTAAACTCAGCCAGACTGCGCGCTATGCGCTCTTTGCTGCTTGCTGAACCACCCGAATATGCAGCAACCCGACCACGGAATAGAGTATTGTCGAAAACCAACAAGCCCGATGGATCCAACAGTCTATGCTTGAAGATGAAATCGTAGTATGCTCGATATTTGCGCTTGTTGGCGTCTATAAAGATGAAGTCAAACGGTTCGTGCTCCGCTTTAGTAGATTTAATAATTGAGCTTAGGTACTCAAGCCCATCTTGCTGGATGACAATGATTTGGTCTGCGTGCGAGCTCTTCTCAAAAAAGCGTTTCGCGAACTGCAACGCGGCAGCATCGATATCGCACGTCACGAGTGATCCGCCCGTAACCAGCCCATTTGCGAGACATAAAGCTGAGTAGCCTGTGAAACAGCCGATCTCCAGTGCTCGGTACGCTTTCGTGGTCTGAAGAAGAAAACTAAGAACTTTTCCTTGCATCTCGTCGATTAGCTGCTCTGCCTTGGGCCAACTGCGTACTGTTTCTTCTCGAAGGCTTTGAAGTAGCGCGTCGTCTGTAAAAGCACTGCTATTTTCGTAGGCATAGACTGATTGGAGCTTACAGTCATCGATACTTTTGTAGATAGCTTGTGAAGATGTAAACTGACGAGTGTGGACATCGCATTTTGGGAGCGTACACGGTCGCTTGCTCACATACTTGGACTGCGTAGTCGGTATCGCTGCCATCCACTGGGTTGCATTAACCCGACGATGTTTCGTTTGTTGCTCTTTTGTCTTCGTCTCAATATTGATGAATTTCTGCTTGAGGACCTTACCATCAGCTGAAAATTTGGAATCAACATCGACTTCCGGGCAATAAGTAATTGTCTTTTCTTCTTTCTGACAATGCTCTTCCGAAAAGTTTATGTAGTCCACGATTCCACCATGCAACTTTTGTATTTCCTTGGACTGGGTCATATACGCACCCACCTTCTCATAGCAAATACCTCCAGGGTAAACCATCGTGACCTCTTTTGGCTTACGTCCATCGTGTTCTACCTCATACTTTTTATACAGCGCATCGAACGTATCTCTGAAAGTGTCATTCACGATTCTTGTCGCCCCGGCAAAGCGGCTGACCTCGTGCTCATAAAAGTTGCGCTCATGAAGTATAAGTGTTTCATCATCCTGTGTATTGTTCCTTGTCTTTATTGTCGAATGTCCCTGCTCTGATGGCAATGAATGAATTGATTCCTTTGAGCTCAGTTTTCTTCCCTGAATACCATCTTGTACAAAATTCTGTTGTAGCTTGAAAAAGGGTTTGCTTGCATCGAATGTTGCCTGTATATTCCTAAAACAAATAGTCTTCTCTGGGAACATTGGTAACAATGAAGTTGCAATAGCCGTAATTTCAGTGCGAGGCATCACCACCACCTGTCCATTGATTTCTTCATCACGAAACCCCAATGCTTTCCAATTTTTCAAACGAAGCTTTGGTGTTTTTTTATGGGCAGTTAACGCAGCGTAGTTGTAACAACTCACATACTGTTGAGAGGTTTGACAGTTTGACAGAATCCGCACCCGCTTCCAATATGGGAGGGGCATTTTTTGGTTTTAGCAAACTTTTCGGCTTGTATATTTGTACCAGTATGATGTATTACAGGTAATAATTTTGAAGCCACCTGATGCGCGGTTTGTGTGCTTCTCGGCGGGTATCGCCGCTGTTTGCGTGTTCACTGCAACGTTTCCTGGTTACTAAGAGACAGCTCAATGCGCCGTTACACCGCCGTTTTTTAAGCATTGATAACACTGTTGGAATATCTGAACCTGTCAGGCGTCACCAATACATCAGTTTCTACAACTACACACCACTGATCAAGACGGAGCTGTCTCAACTCTGTCTAGACATGCGAAAACAGTGGGAAAGATTGGGTATCAAGGGGCGTATCTATATTGCGGAAGAAGGCATAAACGGTCAGTTGGTCGTGCCGGAACTAGCGGTGACTATCTTTGAGCGATCGTTCCCACATTTGCTGCACCAGGCAAGGCTCTTTCATGGCCCGTTGATTGAGGACAAAGTGCGGAGTAGCCAGACTAATCGCACGAATTTTACTGAACCGTTCCACAAGCTGGATGTTCGTATTCGTGACCGAATTCTAAACGATGGCTTCCAAAAGGGAAAACTGAATTTGCAGGATTCGGGTCATTCGTTACCACCAGAGCAGTGGCATTACAAACTCAAGACAAGGAACGATAAACAAGATTATGAAACCCTTGTACTTGATGTGCGCAACTTTTATGAGCACGAGATCGGCCGTTTTGCTGGGGCGACAAGAATCATGGTCGACACTTTCAGAGATACGTTCGATGCGTTGGATGAGATCTTGAAAAAATATGAAGTGGAACACGATGGACTTCAGCCGAAAGAGGTCATGATGTACTGCACTGGAGGTATTCGCTGTGAGAAGGTGGGTGCATATTTGACCCAGTACAAAGGAATATCGAACGTTCAAAAGCTGCAAGGTGGAATCGTGAACTACATACGTTTTTTAAAGCAACAACGTCAGAAAGCGGAGAGCTCACCTACTCGCTCCACAAATAAAAGTACCGGTGATGAGGTGGTGTCTCTGTTTAAGGGCAAAAACTTTGTGTTCGATCAGCGGTGCGTTAGTGATTTTACTGAGTCGGAGAAGGTGACGGACGATGTGTTGGGTCAGTGTTTTTTGTGTGGTGAGCCTTGCGATCGCCATACCAACTGCAGTAACTTGATGTGTCATGGCCTGGTCCTGCAGTGCTCGAAGTGCGCTTTTAAAATGCTTGGAGCTTGCTGCAACGCATGCAAACAAGAGTATGTTAAGATGGAAGCCATGTCTTTGGAGGAGAAGCGCGAATACAGAAAGAAAAACGCCATGAAGTGGAAGCCGTCGAACCCGAACTCGATCAAATTCATCAAGTTTAGGCCTGTTTCCCCTGAAAAGCTGGTTAAAACATAGACTTGGAACATAGAAAATATGACTAGAAAAAACTCTTGTCAATTCAACACGCCGACAAATTGGTGCTCCAGTTTATTTTTACCCTGTTCCTATACCCTAGTGAGAGTTTAGTATGTCCGACTTGAACGTCCCCTCCAGCGTTTATAAGGTGGTTCATTTGAATCAGTTATTCGCAATTTTTTGGCGGATTCAACAGAGCGCTTCTTGTTGGATTCTTCAGCACATCGCATCTCGTATTGCTGGCGGACTTTAGCCGTCATTTCAGGATCGTGGTGCAGAATATCATATCCAAAACTATGGGGCGGATCTCTTTTGGCCAGATTGCTATCTGCCTGTATAATTGTGCCCAAGATGCTCCCAGAAAGTTTATTGAATTGGCCGTGCCGATGGATCTCGTTTAGTAGCACCTGACGTGCATATTCAAAGGAGCGCTTTACCGTACGTATTTCGTACGAGTTTTTGCCAATGTCAAGACTCGGTTCATTTGGGTTTTCCATGGCGATAAGGTAAGGTCTTCCAGCGTCACACCAGCGGCGATCCTCCTTGTAAAAATAAGACCCACCGTTGCGAACGGAGATCCCAAGCTCTGTGTAGTTAAAATCACGTCCGTACAACGCGAAGAAACCAACTAATAATTGCCCCAAGTTGTTAAACTTCGGATTGTCATGATCAGTACCCAATTTGCGTCCATGATGCTGCAAGTAGCTGACCACCATCATTTGTAGCAGGAACGATCCAACACCACCTGAATACGTTTCATTCAATCCTCGTTGAGCCATAAAGTACTTGAGCACAAGCGTTAGTGGACGAAACGACGGGTATACGCGCATATAATGTCTGACAAGATCTCCGGTAGCCAAGCCACCAGCCACATTAAAAGAAACATCAACATGTATATCACTAGCTTTGTGGACCATCTTAACAATGGGTATTCGAGCCTTGTCGATTACCTCCAAATAACTGACTAAGTCTTTCTCCTCAAGACATTGCGCCAGCTTAAACAGCGGTTCTTTCCCTTGTGGGACCCCAAAAAGCACCATGTCAATATCACTGTGGGGCAAAAACATCTGCGTGTAGTGTGAGCCGAAGGTCTCAACAGTAGCTCCAGGCCACAGCCCCTTGACAAGTTCTCGCATTTCGTCAATAAGATTTGATCGGATGCTAAGTTCTTCATCGGTGGGGCTCACAAAGCTCACAAAATCCATAATTTCTTCGTGAAGACACTCGTACACGTTGTTGTTGTTAAAATAGCCCTTGCGGTCCCTCATCCAAGGCCGCATCTCCAACATAATGGCGTGGTTTTGCTCTTTATGAGAATCTCTTTCCTCTTTTGAGATTTTTTGGTCATCGTCACTCTCAGCATTGAACTCAATAAAATCGTCATCTTGTTCCTTTAATGTCTCGGAGTGCAGAGCCTTCTTGGCATGACGCTTTTTCTCCTCTTTAGCAACTTTGACAGCATGCTTTGCTTTTCCCTTCGCCTTAATCTTATTTTTTGACTTTTTCTTCTCGACTGCCGCTTTCCTTCCTCTTTTAACCACGTCGTTTTCTATACTTGCAGACTTGTGGCTGGCCGATTTTATCCTTGCCATGATCGACTAGTTTTGTATGCCAATCACTACAAAAAAAATAATGTGGACTACATCCTGTTCATGATGTAGCCACACCACATTTCGATCCGAAACGTACGTTTTTTGCTTCAATTCAGACGTCTGGACGGACGGGATGTCGCGCTGATACGGCGGTAAATCACTTGAATAAAATATAATACTCTACCCGCCGTGATGATGCCATCCATCCGCACCCGCTCGAGTCGACCGTTCGCGGCCAGCGCAATCCTAAAGATTCTCGCAGAAAACACAGTCTAATTCGTCAACATGTCGGACCGAGGATCACCGTCGCCGCGTCGTAGTCGATCGATATCTCCGAGGGTACAAGATGAAAACAAGACGAGTCCATATGCGGATGCCGAGGCACAGCAAGATCAAGCGACTGGGACGTTCCGTCGCAGTCGTTCTCCCGCTCGCGCTGATGACAAGGACGTATCGAATCCAGGAAACAATCTGTACGTAGCCAATCTGGCTACTAGAGTGGGACAGTCTGAGCTCCAGGAGATTTTTTCCAAGTTTGGTCGCCTCGATAAGTGCGAAGTCATCGTGGACCCTGTGACGCGAGAATCCAGGTACAAGACGTAGCAGCTGTGAGGGTATAGCTTGCCATTGATGTGCTTTGATTTAGGGGATTTGGATTCGTGACATTTGAGGACGTGCGTGATGCTGAAGACGCTGTGAAAGAGCTTAACAAGTTCGTGGTGTACGGTGGATGGGGACGGGGCTGAAGGCTGATGATGTATGTATATATTTGTAGTCAAGAGGTGCAGGGACGCAAAATCAGAGTGGAGCACGCTAAACGGAAGCGTGGACATGAGAAAACACCTGGCCAGTGTGGGTGGAAGAGACCTTTAGGAGGCAGAAAACTGGTTTGTTATTAACATTAGTCGCTGCTGCACGAGATAGATCTTGGACCAAGACTTGCTAGCGCTAAATATGGAGGACGCGATCGCTCCAACAGGGACCGCAGCCGAGGACGGTGGAGTCGCAGCCGAGACCGTGGTGAATTCTCCCGTCGGAATGACGACAGAGACCGTGGTCGTTACAATGACAGGGACCGAGGACGTGGCCGCTATGACGATCGCGATCGTGGCCGTGGCGGTTACGACCGCGACACGTACGATGATCGACGCCGCCGTTAGGCTGGACGCAGCCTAGACCCCTGACATTGCATTTGTCACATGCTAAAATTCAGGCCAAAGAGAAGAAAGGCATTATACGTCGACCTCAAATTTCGGCTATGAAATCCCGTCCATTTTCCTGCGTGCCCAGCTTGTGTTTAATCCAACTAAATAAATCCGAGCTCGTCCACTTATCCGTGGGACGCACCATCGATATCGACAGCCGTCAGCGCATTCAGCCGCACAAACTTGCAACCTTCACTCGATCAGATCAACAAGCCAACAACTCGAACTATCGACAAGATGGATAATCTCACTTCCTTCACTCATTTGACGTTGCTTCGTCTCCAAAATAGCAGATGCTAGCCACGCGAACCACTTACACTCACTCAAGCTCATCCATTCCCAGCTGTTTATAATTGCTCATTCCAGAGCTACTCATGCTCGTACACCAACAGGCTTGACACGGTATCTGAAGATTCTGCATCTCCACTCACGTCGCTGTGAAAAAATGATGCTGCCTACAGACGTAAACACGATTCAATTTAGGCCTGGTCAGCACTATCGAGGGATCAAGACAAACTTACTTCGCTTAAGTTCATGTCGTTAAGAAGAGGTTTGATTTTGGCAGCTATCGTGGAGTACGTCACCACGTATTTCGGGATGTTTAAAGGCTGTAAACTGCTTGCTGTTTCATCTGATAGCTGTAAGCGATAGAGTTTCTTCAGAAAATCCGTCGGGTTGCGTTCGAGCTGATGTGACTCGCAACCTTCGGTCCGCTCGCGGTAGCTAGATTTTCATTATAATGTCAAGTGCAATTCTATCCAATATCATCGAATATTGCGGATTCTTACGCTGGTGAACAGTCCGGAAACCACATCGAGTTATT
>MIQA02000098.1:0-25704 GCA_001887855.2 Sclerospora graminicola | reverse complement strand
AGCTGACAGATCAGCGCCCACTTGGCTGTCTTCGCGTCAAAATATGTCCGCGCCAATTTGTACAGGAAAAAGTCATTGGCAGCCGATTGGAGTCCCTATCAACACACAAACGATGACTCTCCGAATTCGTCCTTCTGATATGTTGCAAAATATTTACCTGTAAAATACGTGGGCCGTACGCAACCGCCCACCGCGAGTCCAATTTCTACGACATCACGACCTCAAAATCAGCACAAAATAAAACAACGATATAGGGCGGCATACTAAAAGCTGTAGCATTTTGTAAAGTCCTGCAAATAATCCAGGGTGCGCAAACCCACGCAGCCGAGCGTCGGGGTGCCACTCCCAAGTCCTGCAGTTGACACGTAGGAAATGAAGAAAACGTTCCTAACGAATTTAATTTCTGGTCGTACGAATTCAAGACAAGACACGAGAAAAACGCACAGGTATCCATAACCGAAGACCAGATGGTGCGCCACCTCCGTACTTTGCCAGTACTCGTCCGGGTTGAAAGACGTGCGCACAAATAGTGCGTTCCAGATTCGGAAGACCATCACGCCAGTCCAAAAGGCGCGGGTTGTCACAAGTTTTTCCAGCATGATGAATAAATACGCACGATGAAAACAGTCGATAATTATGTAGTATTCAAAACTGAGTCTAATTCTTATGATATCACAAGCATGTCCATTACGGCAACTTGGTGTTAAAGACCTCAACTGTCTTTTTAAGAGCTTCCGTGAGTAGCTTGACAACAAAATCTGGAGTTTCTCGCGTGCCGATCTCGAGTCGTGAGGCAGCGGTTGGTACAAAAAAACGCGTGCCTCGCGAATGCCGCATGCCTTTACCGGCGGCGTGGGCCAAAGACGACTGCCACATCTCAAGCTCCTGCGCAGAAGCAGCTACCAGCACCACTTCGCTCTGCACACGCTCCACGACTTGGCCACTATCGAGCTGCAGTGTGACCAGTGGCTGCGAGCGATTCGCGTTCGTGATGCGCAAACAGCGCGTGTCACCTGCGTCCGTCTCCAACCGCACGTGGCCAAGAGGAATGATACCGCGTAACTGCTTGCGATTGGAAAAGTAGTAGAGGCAGTTACGGCTCAAGACGAACCATCGACGTACCGTCGAGAATCCGCCCTTTTTCAGTAAGTAACCATTTAGACTTGTGTCAGAAGGCCAAAGTTCCTGTTCTTCAGCAGTGGCCGAGCCGAAGCTGTGCCACATGACATCTAAGAATACATTCATGTCCCGCTCATGACCATCAATTGCCTTGAGAGACGGTCGCACACGGGGCCCCATTGGTAAACTATCCACACCGACACTGAGGTAAATGCAAATCTGGGCTGCACTCTTCTGCCACTCCACCCGATAGATATAACGCAATGGTGTCATCCATTCCACCACGGGCTTGTTGAACGAGCCGACATTAATGTAAAGCACGCGCTGCTCCGTCACAATCAACCAGTGCGTTAATTGAACCTTGACCATTTTGATTGACTCATCCGTTGCGTCCTCCTCAGTTTCCAGACCAGCTAGCGAGGACTGACGCCCTCGGCCCCTGCTAAGCTCAACTTCTTCCTGGTCAGGCTTTGGCGTGGGGATAGCCTGCACTAGCTCCTCTGCACTTTCGAATTGAACTGTAATTGGTCGGGCCGTACCACGCAATAGTGCCAATGTTTCATGAAAACCGATGCCACGAACATCCACGCCACCAACACCAATAAGGCAATCTCCTTCCTGTAAAACCCGTTGCCCAGGAGCTATCTGCCCCCGAATTTTAGCATTTAAACGGGCATGCTCATTCACAGTTCTAATTGTCACATTTTCGCAGTAAAAGTCCGTCTCCAAATCCATGCCCAGCTTCTTTTGGTAGAATGTTACCTCGTACCGAAGCTTCTGTCCGCTAGTTTCGCCTAAAATAACATTCGGAAGCTCACCCGCAGCGCGACGACGTTCGTCACTTTCCTGTAGAGCTCGCTGCAAAGAATTTGTACGTTCGCGAGTAGAGTCGGTGCTCTTCGACTTGCCACTTCCATTGCTAGCACCACGCCGTCGATCTCGAGCTTCACGAGTGAGATCAGCAGCACTCACGGATTGCAGAATTTCATTGTAGAAAATTATTTTCTCACCGGAAAGCCGATCGCCTCCGACTCTCTTGAGTAGCTCATAGGCAATAGTATCAGCCTCTTTGTAGCATTTCAGCTCATTGTAGCGTCCAAACACACGCGGTCTTCGGACACGCCGCATGCTCCGTTGGTTCTGCAGCGACCGATTGCGCACACCTTGAGTAGCACGTGATGCAAAATCAAAGATACCCGCTACAGGCTTAACAGGAAGCCCGATAATTCCAGTAATTGTGCCTCGCACAAAGCCAACCGCGCCGCTTTCGTGCGCACCTCGCATAGGATTCAGCACCAGACCAGCAATTCCCTCGTAAACACCGAGACTAAGTTCTCGGGAGCCTTGCATCAGCCCTTCGCGTAACCCACGGACGTGACGACGACGAGCACGGGCACGATTCAGCTGATAATGCTCGTCAAGGCTTAAGTTTGCAAAACCTTGTCCAAATGTACCCGAAATTTTACTTGCGGCATCGAACGTGCCGTCAACCGTGTTTGTCATCAAGCTAGCTGTGCCTTTTGCCAAACCTTTGCTAAAGCCCTTACCACCAATCTTGAGCCCTTCCAGAGGTTCATATACAAAGTCGCGTACTCCCGTTCCAATGTGATCCAAGAATCCAACAGGATTTCCTAAAAAGTCAAACGATCCCAAAATCTTGTGAAGCTGCTTCCACAACTGACGGGTATAATACTTCGATACTCGCCGACTAAGGTCACCACTCGTTCCGAAAGCGTGCTCGATCATCAGAGCGTTTAAGCGAACAGGGGCGTTATCAAGATCAGGCACGTGCATGGTCAGACTAGGAATTGCCCAAGTCATGGATGACGAACCATCTTCACTACTCTCACCAAAGGAGGAGGGTGCTGAGTTTAAGCGCTTCATTTCATCGACATGATTGCCCCCTGTCTTAGACTTTTTGAAACTAGCCGCTTTGTGGAGACTAATTGTTGTACTTGCTTGGAAAACATCGCTGCGAAAGGTTATATCAAAATCCATCGGGTGGATGTGCAACAAGGCAAAGTACACCTTTCGCGTCTCTGAGGAAGAGGTTGCGGCATACGATTCCAGACTCTTCAATGGATTTAGCTCTTCGCTGAGAGTGTTTTCTTTAACTTCCGTCAGCGTTTCTAGCATAATCTCAATAGGAATTGTCTTTATGCAGATTTCGCCTCCACGATTTTGTGCCCGGTCCTGTCCCCACAACTGTGACATCTGCACATCACAAAAGCAACAACTGTCAGCACATGTAAAATAAATTGACCCAGCTATTCATAATCGTACCGCCGTCAAAAATGCTCGAGCTGACACTAAGAGGTCCTCATCCAACTGGATGATGACTGGATACAGCCAGAACGAGCAATGCTTGAAGTAATCCGTGTTGCCCTGTTCATTGGACCACGAACAGCAGAAGTGCATAGCAGCAACATTCGCCTGGCGATACTTGCAATCAGCGCAACTGAAAATACTCTGGTCAGAAATCAGGCCCGTATTTCCTTGTAATTCGTCGTCGACATGGTCACCATTTAATTTTGTGCCTTGATTGACCATAGCTGCAAGATCTTCATCAATACCAGTTATTGTACTTGTCCGTCCCGAGTTCGAAACGATTGTAGCATTGTTTTTTAAACGAGGACAGAGCAACTTCATGAATGTTGCTTCTTCACTTTGATTATCGATTTGTAGGTCATCGAACGTGACGTTCATCCGCATACTTGAGTTCACGCGCGAGAAATGGAGACTGATTCCGCCAAGATAGACATACACGAGCTCCATTGGAAGCTCGTTTACACACGAGATACCGATTCCGTCCATTCGCAAATGAAGTGCAAGACCAGATGTCAGTGAGCCGAAGGAATAAGTCGAACCATCACTTGGAGTAGGAGAATCCAGATACCCAGATGCTGTGTTTGATAACTCACGTCGAAGCTCCTTTTCGTCAAAATCCTCCTCTCCACCTTCGAATAGCTCGAGCACCTTTGTGGGACCATCTGCACGAATACGAACGTTCACATACGTTTTCGCATTTGGAACCTGTCGCATCGTCTTAGGCATCAGTGTCTCCTCCGTTAGTTCCTCCATGTCATCAGGTCGGTTACCTTGAGTGGCAAGCCGAAGTCTTCTTACCCAGATTTTAGCAACCTTATGGTTTTCAGCTTTTAGATCGTAGCACTTGGTTGGCGTAATGATCGAAAATTGATTTGATCCAACGGAGACAGACTTTGTGCTCGATTTACCAGATGTTGAAATGCTATCTCGCGGGGTAATAACATTAGAGCTACTTTCAGAGTCCAAATCTGAGTCATCGGTAAGATTGATCGAGTCCACACTATACCACATCATTTTAGAGCATTGAAAGCTTATAAGAGGTGCCTGTCGGCGGGCACCTTTACTTGTCGGTACGTGCACTGGCTTCAGCACGCCAAGCTCCATCATCTCTTGTGCTATTGTAAGTGCCTGTGTCTTGTTCTGGATACTCATATCTTTCACCAAGAAATCCACAAGATCATGTCCATTCACGTAAAAGCCTTTCTGCGTTACGTTATGTGTCTCAGCTGATCTCTTTTTAATTACTCTCTTCACAAATTTCTCCGATTCCTCGCAAAGCGTACTTGATGTAGTTAACGAGACAGCACATTGTATCAGTTCTCTGGATCGACCTTCTTCGTCATAGTCATCTTCAACACCTCTATGACCCCTCTGTTTTGAGCCTCCCCCAAAAAGACTTCCAGAGATTGACGAGATCAAACTGTTTAACGAGACAAACCCACTTTTTGACGGAGCTTCTGCGGCCTTTTCAAAAATGGCGACTCCTCCAATACCCGGAACATCCGAGCCTATCCGCAAGTCCACTACTCCCAGAAGTTCTTGGTCCGTTTCATTAGCAAAGTAGTATAACATGTGTTTATGCAGTCGAAAGTACTTCCGGTTCCACTGGAGCATGCTATCCTTCTTTAGTAAATATCCCTTGCATTCCGGATTCAAGAAAAGCTCGGATGGTAGCGACCGGTGAAGCTGTATGCGTTTGTGTGTAGCCATTACGTCTAGATTGTACTCTCGAATCTCCACAGCATCTTTGTCTGAGTCCCCACCCGTCTTTGTAGTCGAAGATGTCACTCGCATAAATCTTACTTGAAGGGATCGAGACGATGAGCTAGAACTGCCAGGAAACGCAGGGTCCTGGTTTGACGAAAAAGACGACTTACCTTCGGTGCCATGCAAATAATCCCACGAATAGGGGCAAGAAGATCGTGGTAATAGCTCATCAAAATCTTTATCTTCACCCCAGTTTGTCTGTTTGTAACGTATCCGAAACGAGGTCAAGTTATCGATTCTGTACGGGGGGAAACGCTTGGACTCACTCCGAAAGATTAACGCAACGGTTCCACCAACTAATTCAATCTGGCACTGCAAGATGTAAATGCGAGACGGATCATCTCGGTCCCGGAGTTTCAAATATGTGGTTCCTAACGAGCTGATACGGAAGCTTCCACTCCACCCGTACTTTCGCAGTAAAGTCACTTGCAGCAACTTTTCCCTATTTGAGCTCGGCCAGTGGAATGGAGTGAGTTCATTGGCAGCCAGTTGCAATGTTCGAGGCACACCAAATTGCCGATACTTGATAGCTTCCTCCGTCTTATTAATGAGAACGTAGCGAGGGACTACAGTTGCCATGACTGTTTCTGAAAAACGTCCACTTCCATAGCAGCTCCACAACGCTACTTCTTGGCTTCCCTTACGAAGATCACTTTCTTGGTCCTGGTCGAGCACCTCATTAGTGAGGCTAATGGCTTGAGCAACCCCTGAATTTCCCATGGCGTTACGGTTGAGACGAATGACATCAGACCATGACGACGAAAGCGACTTGATTCGCAAGACTTCCCAATGCTTGCCACCAGAACTGTACGGAAGAACCTCTCCCCAAGGTACTGGACGAATCTGAGCAGGGTTGGACCGCTTAGAGCTTGTTACAAGCGAGCGCGGAGTAACATGATGAGAGCTCGCTGTGCTTGCTTCATCGTACAAACGAATGGTCGTCATCGTGATCTTGTGACACAAGTGAAGTCCGTGACGACGACCTCTTTTTCCAATCTGTGAGCACATCGGAATCGGTTCACCATACCATCGCTCACCTTCTGGTCGCCCCGCACTCCGAAGTGATACAAATCGAGGTAATGCCAGCTCGTAAAAATCGAAGTCATCAATGTCAAGGACACCAACAAAGCCACACTTCCTGCAAACGAGATCAAAAACCTCCGACATGGGAGAGCTCAGATTGACTTCAACTACGACAGAAACAAAGCGATTGTGCGGCAGGTACACCTGAATCCCGTGGCGTCTTTCCATATGGGCTAACTTTCTAGGCGATGCGTTCAGCATCATAGCTCCCTTTGCTCGAGTCGACAGGTTAAAAGACAGTAAATCCTGCGAGCGTGCGGGTTCAGCGTCACCTGTAAGCGCGAAGGTTTGTCGCCCACGCATCGAAGCTGGGATTCGAAGTAATTCCATGTTCTCACCAGACGGCGATTGAAGTCGTTGCGACGACTTTGCGGCGTCTAGGGATGAAAATGCGTCCGGAGATTGTCGATCGTTTGGGACAGAACATATCTCGATGTCATCAAGCTGAAAGTCCTCATCATCTTGTCCCTCGAGACAAGATGAAATTGTTTCTTCGTATTAAATGGACGGGACACTCTGTTCATCAGAAACTATCTCTATTGATTCCATGTCCGAGGGTATATCTTGAGACGTACCAACACAAAACGAAATGCTGATGTCTCCTCGGTGTACGCTTGCAAGATTATTCTTGGATGCTTTCCGCTCACGTGACGACTTTAACTTCAAAAGGTTATACCAATTGAACGCTGCAGCTCTTTTACGATCTTTTAAAATGCTATCCACTTTAACAGCGGTGACTCCAAGACAAGTGTGTAACCCATAGCGTACATTCCGCACCTCGATAGTTTACGAGCCAAATCTAATGTCCTTACTTCAGGCGGAATGTGCAACAGGAGAGCGTTCTGAAGGCGACCGTCCAACTGAGGATCTATCCCACCAGATGGACATGGCTTTGTAGCGGCATAACAAATCGCAACCATCTCGGGTTTTTCAAAATACCGATCTTTTAAATTTTTGATAACGTATAAAGAGGCTCGCGCATATGGACTTTGGGTCCAAAGTACTGCGCATTGTACAGCTCCCTTGCTTCCCGAATAACAGCAACTATGGCAACTGGGTTAGCGGAAGGTTTCACCTTTAACAGACGCGTCAATTGCGTTTCTCGACCACCTTCTCCGTGATGAGATGTCGAACTCATCGAAAATTTTTCGCTGTGCTCTTCTCTTGAAGCTGCACTCTGATGAACATACTTCAGCACCGTTTCAAGCTTCCTCGACGACGAAGCCGTTAAATTGCAATATTCAAGGTCGAGACCACTATGATTGACGATCCAAATTGAACAAAAGACGAAAACATCACGCCCAGAAAATTTCAATTGCAGTTGTAAATTTGGCACACTTCCCTGCTCGCCTGCGATTTTATGATCAAAAGCGCGACCAAGCAACTGGATGGGTTCATTTGTTTCTTTGTATGGCAGCGAATATGTGGACATCTTCGCCTTGATAATTAGTTTTGGAGCACTCCAGCTGTAGTTTTCTAGGCGAAACGATACATACAATAGTTCTGAGACATCAACTTGAAATAGATGAAGTATATTCCCAACTGCTACTATACCTTCAGCAATCAGCTGAAGAGAACTATTTAACAAACGATAGGCCAGAGCCGTCGCCAAGTGATTATGAAGTGTAAGAAAAGGAGACACAGAAAGGTAGTAGAGACTTGAATTCGTCGCTTCATACAGCCCTCGTCGCTGACCCGCGGATCTTGCTTCATCCCGTTCATAGTTAACATTTCGCAATGGGTTGATGCGCTGGCGCTGAGCTGGGTCACAAAACATGTGAAAAAAATCATCTTCAATCTTCTCATCTCCTTCCTCTTCGACCTGTGCGACACTGCTTGCTGGTTCCTCAGCAAGAGGACGCTCGCCTGTACTCAAGAAGGCTGCACGCATCAAGTAGTATGCTTCAACCTCATATGTACACTTCTAAGTCTGCAAATCCCGCACCACATAGCCCGACAGCGGGATTACCGACGAAGAGGATGCCACCATTTCCAACTTCGTGGCGTTCTGTAATTCCTCCATCGTAGCAAACCTCTCAAAGTTGCAGACGCAGTTATCAGCGCGCACAAAGCGCTTCCTGGTGATATATTTCGCTGCACGCACTTCATCGCCCAATTCTCCCAAACTCGTTGTCAAAGGCGCATACTGGACATACGGCGAAGGCCGAACACTAATTTCGCTTTGAGCGTGCACAAGTTGCAGAGGGAGGTGACAAATTTGCTCACGGTCGACAACGCACTCTTGGATGCAGCCACCTTCACGAGGAGAAAATGCCCACACCATCAAGGGAATAGATGTTCGATTTTGCAGCACCACCTGAGAATGTAAGCTATCCAGCTTGCTACCGTCGGCTTGAATACTGATTTCGGCTACCAAAGTTGGTGGACTATTGTCCTCATCACTGCCATCTTCAATGTTTTCTGTGCCATCGTTAGCTACTGATGCCAATTAGTCACGAAGAGGAACAGCGACGGGACCCAATAAGGGCCAAACTATCAATGGGTGAGGAAATGGGCGCGGGTTAAATTTTCCGTGGGTGAGGGTTAGCGTTTCCCATAAATTCAGCACTTTTTTCTTCTCGGTGCAAAAAAGCGTGGATGATTTTTGTTCGTTCGTTTCTTCTTCAAAGTCCGTGTTGGAGGTCATTGGAATGGCTCCCAATAGCGCACTCGCCATCAAGTCGCGAAACTCCACGATGTTCATTAAAAATGAGCAGCTCTAACAGGAGCAAATCGTTCGCCATTTGCACAAGACACGACCGCAAGAGATTGTACGTAAACTTCAAGCATTGCGTGTCGTATTGTTGCGCCAAAACAAGTGATTTTCCGTCGCAATTAGTTGTCGAATAGACTCGGGTGCAAATCACGTGTGTCACATGGCGCAAATGCGCCAATCGGACCGATGCTTTGTGTTTTACTCGAGCACAAAATACGGTCACGAGTACAGTGCTGAAAAATTTGACACAGGTAGCACTTTTAGTATTGACGACATGGCGCTTGGAAGGTACACGAGCGTAGAATAACATAAAGCTGCCCCGGTTCTTCATTTTGGCTTGGCGACAAGGAGCCACTGACAGAGCTATGACGAGTGCATGTGGCTTCTTCCTCCCCACCAAAACACTCTTCAGAAATTTGAGCCGGATCAAACGGGGCCTCCAAGGTATCGTTAAATTCATACCACTGCTGCTTGTCTCGTGGTACTTGCTGATCTCGCAAGATCGAATAATAGTGACCTGAATGAGCTGTTCCAAGATGCACAACAGTGCCCACAAGCCCGTAGTGAGAGTACCCGGTCGCGATTTTTCGTCCATCTTCGGTGCTCTCTGAGATGAAGCTAAATCGATCGTCACGGCGGGGATTTCCATCGCCTGACGCTTTCTTTCTCGTCTCTCGCTGTTCTTCTTTTGTGAACGCGTACATGTCCAATTCCATTGGAAATTCAAAGCGATCATACAGTTAAATTTGCTGCATCTATTAGAGTCAAACTTGAACCGTTTCAAGTGAATAATTAAACACAATGGAAGCTTCGAGATGGAGTGCGCTTGTGCGTTTCAAGCGTCACGATTTCGTCTTCTTCGCCACCCATACCATTGCCACATTTAAGTCACGACCTGTTTCCCACGTGTAGCTAACGTTTTCACCTTCAACCCACCCATCCAATGACTCTTTTAGATTCTTTCGGTCTCACAGGCACAGAAATGAAGTGGAAAGGGTCGAACCGCTTATTATAACCATTCTTCTCCGCCACTAACTCATTGCTAAACTCACCATTAAAGGAGGTGTTCACGATATTCTCATCGGTTGTACAGTGGTCACGATTTCTAACTTGGCGGAAAAAGTCGACGGCGTCGAGCGTGTATTTATCAGAGGCGTAGCGTTAGAAACTCACGACTTCGCTGCTGCATTGCATGGGGTGTACCGTGCAGTGCTATTAAACAGCGTTTGATAATTCTGCGTTTTTAGACCTCTAAAATTAGCTTCTACCTGGTATTTTTATTATGCTGTGTATTATTCATTATAACAGTGTGTTTCAAGTCCAATCCTTTTCGGAATTCGGCTGTCGGTTATAATACCGGTAATACGGTATTTTTCTTGCTAAGCATTCTCTATGATGTTGTTGCTCTACCTTTCTTGCTAAAAAAGTCAACTATCATGGCAGACACTTTCTAATCGACCCGACCAAGTGAAATCTGTTTTGCAAGAATTTGTTTAATAATGCACAAGAAAAATAGGGGGATTTCCGTATGTGTATATCACTATGAAGCTTAGTGCAACACAGTATTAGAAAAGCATCGTATTATCCGAGATTGCTATCGGCATTTTCCCCCATTAATGCTTCTATTACATGCCGCGGTTTTGGCCATAAACAGAATGTGCGAAATTAGTGTGACTTGGAATATTGAAAAAGAAAAATTAGTGTGGTCCATTGTATTTGCGCAGCCACACTACTTCCCCCCACACTAGTGGTTCTCACGGTTTGAAGGTAGGTAGGTAAAAAAACTAGCCTATCAGCGCGTATTTACGAATTTCCAACCGTGACCAAAGTGCCCACAGGCACGATTTAAGCCAATGCAGCGGCAGACATGACTCGGTATATATTACCCTATACATTTAGCGAAGTCCGATTGGTCTAAGCAAAAATCAGCCAATCAGAAATACCTCCAACTGCTCGTTTTTGCCTTCAGCGATAATCGATGGAGGCAAACGTGCGAATAAAAGGCGTTGAAGGCAAATTCAAGGTATGCTCTGATTGGTCAGATTTACCATGTACTTACCTTCGAACCGTGAAAACCACTACTAATGACAATTTTTGCTGTAGTCAGAGGACAACAGTTTTATAAACGGCAGTCTATACATTAAGAAGACGGGACATACATCGTTGATTAGCTAGCGTAAGAAGATACCTAGAGAAGACGATACTAGCTAAGCACTTTCTAGGGAGATGTTATTCGCCCCCCCCCCTCCTCTTGGATATTCGCTCCCCCTGTACCATCAATCCGTTACAATATACCGTAACAAATGGGCTCAAGTCTTCATCAGTATTGTCGAAGTCGGAAGACAGCAGTGATGAGCTAGAAGAAGCGAGTGGCGAGGAGGACAAGTCTGAATCGGACGACGATTCAGATAATTCGTGGCCGAGAGAGTCTTTGTCTTCGTCTTCAGAGGATGCTGACATCATCCGAAGAAAACCTGTAGTAGCAAAGCAAAAGAATATTCAACCGTCAGCAGCAAAATCACTTCGTCATCAACTTTGAAAAAGCCGGTATACATGTACACTCTGCTAACGTTTTTAAAATAGCCGTGTGGAGCAAGCGACAACTTTTAGATACATATAGCCTATTTCTTATGATATAAGACAACGGCAACTGAAAAGTTCGTAGCATTTTTATGGCTGATTCGTCGTGTGGCTGGTGATATCAAAAAAGAGCGCAGTTTCCCGACAGCAAAAAAATTGTCTTGAAAAAAAAGAGTGCAGTTGCCCGACAGCAAAAAAAATGTCTCAGGATTTTAATTAAACGAGGTATAATCAAGCGACAAACATCATAAAAAATGGAATTCATCGTTCCCAACATGTAGATGAGACCGTCGACTCATTCTCTTAACAGAAGAAACAGCATACCAACAACTTGGCGCGGGCACGCCCATCCAAGGCATGAGTTGATAAGAATCGACGAAATGCAAAAGACGGTAACCTAGCGAAGATTGTTTGAACGGATCTTTGTGTCGGTCACTTCGACGTAAATGTAGTCGCGGTTCTTGACATATCTCATCGAACGGCGTCGCGCGTATCAAGTTCCATCTAGTTCATAACCATAGATTGATATGGATTCGTGGAACTTGGTGCTTTGGTACGGTAGATCTGCTCTTGTTGTTACTAGACGAGCTGTCAGTTGAAGTTGACTCAGTCGTTGAGTAGCATAATATCATTGAGATTGCCAGACCCTATCCACCTTTGTTATTGTACAAGGGGGTGCGAATATCCAAGAAGGGGGGTACGAATAACCTCCCCACTTTCTAATTTGAAATCCTCTACAAAAACAATCCCAGTGCCAAGTCTTTTTCATTAACGATCCCCAGTGGTCACAGAAGCACACTCTCAGTGGAGTAGTGATTCTCACGATTTGATGGCAGGTAATTTGTAGGTAGACAAAACTAGCCTATCAGTGCGTATCTACGACTTTCCAACCGTGAAAACCTTTTGCATTCAGCAAAGTGCCCACAGACTCGATTTAAGCCAATGATGTAAATATTTTGTGTGGATCATGACTCGGTACAGTATTAAAAAATATTACCTTTTATTTTTAACTAAGTCCGATTGGGTGCAAAAATCAGCCAATCAAAAATACCTACAACTGCTCGTTTTTGCCTTCAGCGAGAATCGCTGAACGCAAACGAGTGCAAATAAGGGCTTTGTAGGCAAACCGAAGGTATGCTCTGATTGGCCAGTTTTGCCTACTTTTACCTACCTTCGAACCGTGAGAACCACTAGTATACCGACAGTTTTACCTTCTTATATCGTATCTATTACTTGACAACAAAAAACATTCTTTTTAAGGGCAAAGTTCACCTCTGTTCTGGAACAGCTCGGTTGAAAAATGGGGGCATCTGATTGGCCAGATGGTGGTCACCATCTCGGTTGGCTCAACTGACCTCGTAGAGGTCGGCTGAGTCAACAGATCCTCGGTTTTAAAATTATACAGGCACTTTCAACCAATACTCACAGACATGAATGACACCGTTTTTGTTCACCCATTTCACTTTTTTTTGAAAGGTGGGTATGTCTTCTCCTACTTGGTTGGCCCTTCGGTTAGGAGTCTCTAACCGAGGTGACTCAAACAGAGGTGAACTTTTTCTTAATCAATATTTGTCAAGATTCGGTAGAGATGATGTGGGCCACATACTTACCTCTCATTGTACATAAAAAATGGTTATTAAAAAGGCGGATAAGATAGTTGTACTTGTTTTGCCCACCTCTCAAAACGACCATTCAATTATTAGGGGGTTTCAGACATCCGATTTTTCAAGCAGAAATTGGTCAAAAGATCCACTTCAGGAAAGTTGCTAAGGAGCAGGCAAACCGGAGCAGGTGTACATAAACGGGATATTACAACGTCATAAAGGGGGAGTCACTAAAACCCCAGATAGAGTGCCAGTCAATAAGTATGAGACAGTCTGGGAGAGTAAAACGCGCGATTGCTAGTCCGTGACCTCAAAGATTACGTGATGGACCCCCCCCCCAGCTTTCAGGTGCTGGACATAGGAGGAATGGTGGTGAACGGTGTGGAAGGTGCTCGAGCTTGTTTCCCATTATGGACTCGGAAGAAGAAACCTACAAGAAGCACGAGATAGATGCGGCTGCAGCAAAATATTAGCTACTAAAGTCAAAAGCATTAAAGTACATGGATCAAATCCGTGGCAAGGTACTAACTACTTTGGAAGATCTTGTCAATTAGAAGGTGGCAGATGTCGCTGCACAACGAACCGTCTGTAGTCAATTAATGTATATCGAGTGCCGGATTTTGACACGCGATGCTACACGAGGTTCCTTCCTCAAGAGGCCCGTTCAATTTCGGTCTTATGTTTTCTGCGCTAACAGCAAGCAAGACGTTCAGTGCACCGGTAGAACTACTACCGGTACCTGCCTTAAGAGACTGGGAGCAAGAAACTTTTCAGGACGCGAAGTGCTGACCTTGAATGTCAAGCGAATACCGTTCATGGTGGTGTCAAAACTGCGAAGAAATTGATTCAAAACGGCATGCATCAGGAAAATTTTGCACACTTGCTCTTCCTACAAAACAGAGGAGTATGTGGTGACGGAATACAAGTAGTTCTTCCCACAAGTAAGCGAGCTTCAAGGCAAGTTTCAGCTGCGGCGCTTAATGAGAAACGCTCCTCGTGGATTGTTCGTTCAACTAACTTCAAGCTTGAGAGCTTAAGGCGAACGTTTCCACATTTTAAAGACAACAGGATGTAAGACGAAAGATGCATCTGTCGAAGTAACTTTTATCCTGTCTTCTACTTCTACATATTGGTTGGCACAGTGTACCGTAGACTGTCGCTGTGTGATCTCGTTTATGTGCACCTGCTCCGGTTTGCCTGCTCCTTAGCAACCCCCCCCACTTAAGTGCTCTGGATTCTGTCATGGACAAAAATGGGAAGTGATCTATCACCAAATTTCTGTCCCCTGTGTATTTGCTTATATTTCTCTAAGTACGATTTGCATCACTTAAATTACAATACGTACACACAGTGTGATATCCAATATACCTTCTAAAACGCCTGAATGTTATTTACAGGTTTTTGAAAAACCAGTCGCTGAGAAATTCCAGCCCAGAAAACCGGTCTCTCGCGGTCGATTTCTTGAATACTTCTCCCACCGTAATTAGTCTGTGTGCAAAAAATAGTCTGTGTTCGGAATTAGTCTGGCACAGACTAATTTAGGTGAAGAAAAATTAGTGAGTTCTCAAAACTTCCTAATTAGTCTGGCACAGTTGGCCCCATGTACCATATATTAGGTATAGCGCACCGTAAAGAATGATGAGCAGCTTCACAGAGGGCGGGGACATCCTGCAAATCGATCCCGCTGATATCAATGGTTTTGAAGACGCTTTTGTTGAAGTAGAGATATCGTAAAAAAGTTTGATACAGGTCAAGAAAAATTAACCATTATATTTTGAACACTTTTTAAACTTGTTTTTTTATAAATCTTCTGGTAATAAAATCGTACCAATATAGTTTTAGGCAGTCTTTAGAGCTGTAACTGGCCTGGTCAAAAACTGACTCGGCGCTACAGAAGTTATTACTTCTTGGTTGCCTATCATCAATCTTAAAAAAGGTCCGTATTCCCTTTTTTTCTGATATTTTAGATCGCCAGGACGCAATTGTTTAAACTATAGGTAGAACATGACTAGTTCATCCGACTTCAAATTTTTATTCTCAAGATGGAAAAGCCTAGACTGCTTATGCATGTTGGTGGCCATCGGTTTGCTGGATTGCTTGGATGCCAGCCAGCCAGCTACCTATTGTCAAGCAAATAATGAGCATATAATGATTCATTTTCTAATTATTTTTTTTTCTTGTTTATACAATAGAATAACACTAAGATAATTTTTTAAACTAAAACTTGTCCAAAAGCACTTCTAATAAAAATTATTGCTGCATTATTGCTACTTCGAAGTAATGGTAATTTTACTATACAATTTGATGTATCCAAATCCTAGTAATTTAGGATTAAAAAAGCTTTGTTTTACTCATATCTATTGATCAACTGTATCGTTAGACACAGCGAATTCAGGAGCAAGAGTTTTATTGAAACGTTAGTATGGCGGCTAACTCCTCTACCGGTACTGTCTCAGTTTCTTTTTTTTCATATTTTACTGTTAGCTATGACGGTATTTTGTCAGTTGATTAGTTGTAGTAAATGTAGTCTAATTAGTGTTAACTATTTCTCTTCCCAAAATATAAGCGGCAGTCGACAGTTAAGCATGTCCCAAAATATAGGGCAGAGTATCGATGCAGACTTGA
Organism: Sclerospora graminicola; assembly: GCA_001887855.2. NCBI lineage: Eukaryota > Oomycota > Peronosporomycetes > Peronosporales > Peronosporaceae > Sclerospora > Sclerospora graminicola. The sequence continues at coordinate 9,882 of MIQA02000098.1, read as the reverse complement.
CTTAATTATACCACAAGCTCCACTAAAGTGCGAACGTTTGGTTCGTGCATGGAGGAAAAAGTACGATGGTTCTTGGCGAGATTCGCTGCTAATTCGTCGATCAAGCGTGGTCTGTCACGTCTCCCACACTCCCCGTCGTGTGTAGAGCCCGCTTGGATTTCCTCGCTCGCGCATTTCCAAAGGCGGAAGAGTGATCGCTTGGAACAATCAAACTTGACGGATAAAGCAGGCACAAGTCCCTGGAAGGCAAAGTTTCGTGGCCGCCGCATACATACGGGAAAGTACGGCTCTGCACTCGTCTGTAATCAAGTTCTTGCGCTTTTGTGAGGGTAATGAGCGGCGCTGCCTCATTTTTAAAATGTGGAGGCTTGGGAACCCTAACTTCTGCTCGTCATATCTCACGGTCTAGAGCGTCAATCGGCTCGCTCCAAAACCCCTGCCAATCAGCAATAAAGCGCTTTCTATTCCGCCAATCAACAGCATGCAGTAGTTTCTAGGAGCCTTAATCGAGAATTTTGAAAAATCCCTGCCTTATATTTTGGGACGGAGGAAGTACTTCAGTATTAAGTACTATGAACATATGCAATCTAGAATGTAATCTAGGCTCAGGTATCATGGTGGTGTTTCTGTCAGACGTCAATCACACTCTATCCTGTTGTAGTCTCTGGAGGTCTTGATCCGGTGCTGGGGTAAGGTTGAAAAAGCACTTTAAGCTGATCTTCAGTCGGATCCCGTATTCACGCGTTTCGGACACTCTGGATTCGTAGTCCGCAACTGCCTCCACTTGAGCTCCACACTGCCTCCACAGGAATTCTTAGTGATCATACGCAGTCTTGACTTGACCTTGGAACACAGCTTGATTTCGCAATTGCCACATCCACGCTGTCGCAATCCCGCAAACACCTTTCCAGAGACGGTCAAAAACTTCGCTATAGATATCATCGTACCACCCATGTGTCTTCATCATTGACTGTTTAAGTTTGTCCCGAATCGGCGGCGCTCGCCTTGTCACGATCTCTGCCTGAAATCTTTCTAACGTTGACTCTATGATGGCTATCCCTCTCCAATGTTGCAAGAATCTCCGCCAGAACGCTTGTGCCCGCTTGCATTCCTATAGAGTGTGGAATACATCCGTCTTCTCACTTGTGCATCGTTGATCAACTAAACATCGTCGTTCCCCGATCTCTCGCACGTAGAAAGTATTCAGTTACATCGTCGCGACCCGGAACTGTACCCACACTTGGTAGTTAGTCAATATATTGCCGTGTTCCCATACCTGTTTCGGTTGATTATTAAGGGAGTCGTGTGTGACACAATGGGTTTTACGGTACTCTGTAAATAAATAATAAAGGTAGTCTAATTAGTGTTAACTATTAGCTACTATAAACATATTGAGTCTAGTATGTAACTTCGGCTCAGCTAACATGGCACAGCTAGTGGAACTATCTCGACTGGCTCGGCCAAGTCTGGTGCGGGGGTTTTGTTGATCCGGTGCTGGGGTGAGGTCGAATAAGCACTTGATACTGATCTTCAGTCGGATCCCTTCCTCGCGTGTTTCTGGAATTTTGGATTCGTAGTCTGCAACCGCTTCCAGTTGCGCTTGACATTGACTCCAAATAAATTCTTGGTGATCGCTGGCGGTCTTCACGGTACCTTGAAATATCACCTGATTACGTAATTGCCACATCCACGAAGTCGCAATGCCACATATCCCACTCCATAGTCTGTCGAACACTTCTTGATAGTCTTCACTGTACCAGCCATGTTTATTCATCATTGCCTGTTTGACCGGCTTACCAATTGGAGGCGCTTGCCTCATCACGATTGCTCCTTGGAATTGTTGTAGAGCTAATAGTGATTGATCGCTTCCACTCCAGTGACAGATTAACCGTTTCCAAAAATCCTGTGCCCTCTTGCATTCCCAAAATATGTGATACAGTCCAGTTCTCCTGCTACTGCATCTCCTGTCTAGTTCACATCCAGAGACGCCGACTCCGCGTTCATAGAATGTGTTAAGCTGCATGGTAGAGATACGGAATTGGACCCAGACTTGGTAATGCGTTAAAATATTCGTATGTTCCCATACCTTGTTTGGTTCTATGTCTTGTAATTGTTTCCACCAATCGTTCTCAGAACATTTCCGCTGCCATTTCTGAAGAAGGGGTTTCAACTGTGGGGCAACTCCATTAAAATAGAACCGTCGAAACGATTTACGAAACTTCGCCCATATCCGGTTGACTGGAGTCGTATCATCTGACGGCCACCCGATTAGATGTACCTCAGGGTGCGGATGGAAGGCTATCCTATTGTTCACTAATGTGTGTCCTCCGATCGGATCGTGTAGGGAACTGCTTAGAATTTTCCACAGAATCCCATCTGCTTGTTGTTTCGCTATCACACATGTTTCCTGCTTGTCATTGTAACCGGAAATAATTCCTGTTGAGGTTAGTTTCCAAGTTAGGGTCTTGAGCGACACTGGTCCATTACAAATCTGCAGGGGCGGGGCCTCTCCTAAATAGTGCCCAACCGAAACTCTGGGTGACGCAATTATCACCGCACAGAGCCACCGTCCCACTTTGGCCCGGGTGTGGGATCTCCCATGAACTCCTATTACCTGCCACACAAACGAAGATTTAGTTAGTCTCTGAATATGTAGATCCCGAATCGCAAGCTGGGGTATCCGATCATATTTCGTCGATGTCAATTCCATTGCGTGCCCATCTCGAATCCATGGGTTCATAGCCCAACCGTAAGTTCCCCAAAAGGGAACAGAATGACTCGGCAACTCGCTGTGATACGGATGTGCGTCAATGTCCAATTGAATGATGAATCTCTCTCCGTGCGTAAGACCAATTCCTTTATTGTCGAGCGATGCCTCCATCCTACGGACAACCGGAGGTAATTCCCTTAATGTGTAGGTCTTGATGCTCATTTGCTCCGAGTAACGTGGACCCATCCATTCCATTACCTCACGTCGTAAGCTTCGTCCTGCCATAGCATCTACCACGCTGCATGAGTTACACTCCTTATATCCTTTGACTGGAGATAAACGTTCCCCTGATAGAAGAGGCGTCCCAATGCCCGTTAGACTTAGCCAGGCCGACTGATAGTAGTCCTTCGCCGCTAGAAGCCATTGACACGCAAGTTTTAGTCTCTGGATTCTTAATGCAACAGGAATCGAAATTAAACCAACTCCCCCTGCTGCATGTGGCGTAAATAGAAGTGCAGGTGACATCTTGTGCCGTCCTTTTTCGCTCGCTGTTGTCTTCCTCCACACAAAAGCCTTCTGAATATTGACGACTTCTTGTAATATCTCCACCGGAGGATCAAACATCCTAGCAGTGAATAGCAACGAAGGGATAGCAATCACATTAAATAGTTGTACACGATCCATGAATGATGTCCCGCATTGTGTTGCTGTCGCAAGTCTTCGTTTGATAGAACTTAATCGTAGAGCCCAATTGATTGTTTGTAATTCTCCCCATCCAAATTGATACCCTAAATATCGAACAGTATTCCCTTCTGGTAAAACCGGTAAACCGTACCACTTTTTTGGTACATACTGGGAATTTAAAAAAACAAACTGACTTTTAGTTGGTTGAATTTTTAATCCTGAAAGATCTCCAAACCTGTTAACCACTTTCAATACTTCTGGTATCTGCTCCGCATGTTGTAGGAACACGGTGGAGTCATCTACAAACGCGGAAAATCGGTGGTAAACATTCAAGTCATTCTTCAGAGGTTGAACACCTATTAAATCAGGGTTAGCATTCAAAGCAAGTGCCAGTGGTTCAACCGCGAGGATGAATAACAGGGGGGCTAATGGGCACCCCTGTCTTATACCTGAAGTAACAGAAATCGGGTTTGCAAGCTGATTGTTCACGAGAAATTCTGCTGTTGTTCCGGCGTGTAACCGGTCCATCAGATCCACAAACTCCGCTGAAAAACCAAATAATGCTAACACTGCTAGTAGATAACTTCTTGCTACTGTGTCATATGCCTTACTGAAGTCGAGGAATAGCACCCCTGCGCTGTGCGCCGCTGACACCTTCGTTTTTTCTCGGTAAGCTTCAAAGGTTGCCTTCATTAGAATAACTGCTTTATCCATCTTTCTTCCAAGAACAAATCCCTGTTGCGTCTCTCCGATCAAATTCCCTAGAAACCGCTGAAGGCGCCGTGCCAAAATCTTGGCCAACAATTTATAACTGGTTGTTAATAGAGAGATGGGTCGGTAATCTAGTGCATTGTTAGAGTCACCCTTTTTTCGTAAAGGTATGACTATGGCTTTCAAGAATGACGTAGGTGGTTGTCCTCCATTCAGAATATCGTTAAACGTCTGCGTTAACGGCTCCACTAATATAGACGAGAAATCCTTGTAAAAATCATTTCCAATGCCATCCTGGCCAGCGGCTTTTCTCCTATCGATACTTTTGATCGCCCATTCTACGTCATCTGTTGTAATTTCTTCCAGTAATGCTTGATTCTGTGCATCCGTCACTTTCCTGTCTGTTGGTATCGTCGTGAATCTTTGTACTTCTTTCCACATGTCTGGTTCTGCGATTTCGCTATGATTGTGGCTTAAAATTTCCGACCAGGTCACTGCGAAGCGGTCTGGAATCGATAAAGTAGGTGCGAAAGGTGGTCCTGATGTTGCAAGGATTTGCGATACTGTCTGGTCTCTTTCCCAGACAGATGCTCGCTTAAACAACCATCTTACATCTGATTTTGATCGATGCAACCTCGCTCCTCTTCGTATTGACTTTTCTTGGTGCAGTGATTCCGCTATAGCTGAAACCATATTCTTGCGTGTGACCGCTGTTTCACTGATAGTCCGTTTAAGGTGCTGCACTCTTTTCCGCCTCTTCCGAGCCAACGTTCGCCTCACCTTATAAACAGCCTCTTTGCACCAGTCAATTATACTATCCCAATGAGGAGCTTGCTTCATACTCCATTGATGATCTTCTAATTGTTCCATTATCATCAACTTTGCTCGTTCCCCATGTGATCCTGGGAATGGATACGAAAATTTGCGAGCCGGTGTGAGGCTTCTAGATACGCTTGGATCCTTTAAAATTAAACTGACTTGATTATGATCTGAAAACACTGGTGGAGGATCTACCTCCACCCAGACCACCCAATTGACCCATTTTCCAGATACATAAAATCTGTCCAGCCGGCTAGCTTGTGACCCTCTCCAATAGGTGAAGTGCTGATGGGGTTCAATAGTCAATTCTTCTAAAGGGGATATCATTAAGTGTCGTGCATCCTCTAATTTCTATTCAGTTACCACTCGTCGCAGAGCTTTGCTCTCCGGCCGCGTCGATCGGATGCCCCCATGACGGTCTAAAGTAGGCGAATCAACACAATTAAAGTCTCCACCTATTAAACAGTGCCGTGGACAACGGATGAAAATTTGTCGCATCGAATTGTAAAAGGTTTCCCGCCCCTTTACATCTCCAGATGGCCCATAAACATTCATAAGGATACTTTCATTCCACTTCAAAACGATTAAACGTTGTGACCAATGCTCTTTCTTCCATGGTAGTATATGCGGAGCAATCGCTGGTGTTAGCAAGATCGCTACTCCTCCCTGTTTTTTTGGAAAAATGCTCCAGTACGACAACGATTTGTAATGATCCACCCTTCCCCACATCAGAGCCCACTGTTTTGCCATTGCTTCACTATCCGCTAAAGAATCCACGTGAGTTTCTTGAAGAAAAATCATCTCAACTGCTTTATTCGGATAACCCCGTCTCCATGCTGACATCCAGGTTTTAATGTCTTTTTGGGCAAACCCTCTCACATTTTGACTGATAATTAAGGTTGTGTCTGCTTTCGCACATCTACTTTGGTCTTTCGCATCAGCACCGAATTCCATGTCCTCCAGCATTTTGTATTTCACAAATGGTTCCAATTTGTCTAGTGAGAAATACGTATGATGACTTAAATCAACTGTTTCGGTGCCCTTAATGACGAACTGGACTCCCCTGGTCCAGATGTTGGTTTTCAGTATTTTTGGCCATTTGTAGCAAAGTTGGGGCATGACAAAATTCGAACAAATCCCTCCATGCTTCTGGTGCTCCTTTCTCGATTAATTGAAGCCTTTCTGCATAGTCTTGTCTTTGGTTCACTACTCGTAGATGTCTTTGCAGTAAGCACATTATCGTATCATTTGGATGGTAATCATCTCCAACTAAAGCTGCGATTTGTTCGGCGAAAATATGAGAACAGATTAGCATCCCTGCCAAATGAACAACCTGTCGCGGTGCCAATAATTTCAATATCGCATTTCCTCCATATTGTAACTTTCGTAATCTGGTCCATTCCTGCGTGCTGTTAATGATTGCGGTACGTTGGGCGGAACCAATCATAACCATAAACCTATGTTCCCATTCCGAAAACCATTGACCAGTAATGTCCGCCAACCCTTCTCTTTTGCCTGCTTCAATAACATCCAGCCAGCATTGTTCCCTCCAATGTTTGGTTAATTCTACCAAGACACTTGGGTGTACGCTGTCCAAAATAAAATGCGAACCTGGTACATCTTTAATTAGGTGTAATAACCTATTCGACTCATGATGGGCCACTTTCACCCAAAGGGTCTTGGTCGAACTGACCAGTGGAAACGGGATTCCAGTTTGCTCCTCCCAATGTGGCAATAATTCGTGCCACGCAATTTTAAAGTCATCCAGAGACATTCGTTCCGTAACCTCGACTCCATCGCTTTTCTCAAAGTCGTCCACTAGTTCCCGAGCTACTGTTTCTACCTCCATAGGTTCTGCCGTCGTTACGTCACCATCTCGACGACATAACCGTTTTTGTGACTGAATTTGATCCTGTTTCGAGACTGCTGACTCTTGTGAACTAGGCGACCCATCCGAATCTTTATACTCTGACCCTGACGGTGAACCATCCGTAATAAGCATACTGTCCGATTCCGATTGGCTATCCAACCACACTTTCCCATACCATTGGTTCAAAATAGGTGCCGAAATTTGGTACTTTTGCATGAAGTATTTTTGAATATTGGGATCCGTAATGTTGACTTTCATCAACCCTTCTTGCTCCGGTAAAGACAGTTTACTCACCGTGTCCGCTAAGAAATGTAATAATTCACACATGCGTGGATCTTTTGTCATTATTATATCTGTGATTTCACACTTCAAGCCGTGATGGATAGTCGGCCCTTCTAGCCGAGTAATCAGGTCCTCGAAATTTCCTTCCCATTGATCTGGGTCCCAGGGCGACTGATTGCCATAACTGGTTACAGAATCGTCACTTCTTATCGTCAACTCCGTAGAACTGCCACATTCATCTTTTTCTGATGCGATATCATTATTTTCAGACACTCTATCGTCATCGTAGTCTTCCTCTTCACTGCTTTCTTCCATCGTAACATCTTCTGTTTCCAGTTCTCGATGTCCTAACAATATCGCCGAATAGTGTTGACCCCCATAACGTAATATTATCGGTAATTTCCCATTATCGTCTTCTCTCTCATCTTGCAAAATTTTCTTCATTTTGTTGTAAAAATCTGCAATGGTCATGGGGTATTCTCCACTTGTTTGATAGCTCTTTCCCCTCACTGTTCTAGTTTCTGGTGTGTAGTAATTTACTCCCGGTGTCTTGAATCCCGGTGGATGGCTAATCACATATATATCCCGCTGGAGTACCGTGCTTAGGGTTAGCAATGTGTCATTACTGCCCCATGTATCCGTCGCGATATTCACATCCACTTGGGAACTACTCGCTGCAAACTCCAGTAAATATTCCTGGAATAACCTTTTCGTCTCCTTCTGGGACGTGCTATTCGTTCCTCTCTGCAATTCCTTCAGTGTATCTTTCCTTACCCCTGGGGGAAACTTAATGTCAAAATCCAGTAGCGCCCGTGCTAAACATCCTTGCTTGAGTTGCTTGTTCATGTCCTCCAATAAACTCTCCTTGTCTGATAGCAGATCCGAGCACGCAAGCCCTTGACATACCGCAAAAATCTGGCAATTTCCGGTCGCCGGCGTGGGAATTGACTGGAAATTTAACCAGTGAATAACATCTTGTATCGTGTTCAGCTCCGGCAGACCCGCTCCGGTTTCGTCTCTCGGCTGCACTTTTACTACCTTTCCAAACTCCTCGTCTATTTGTCCAATCATGGCCGCTAAACATGTCTTCACCTTGCCCTCGAGCATTAGTAGGGTGCTAGCCTTCTTTTCTAAAATCTCGACTTTTTTCTTGTGCCAATTTCTTGTTCTTTTGTATCACTTCTGGTTGAGTTGAAGTTACTACCGGTGTGACTGATGCCTTCAGCTGCGTAGCTGTTTCCTTTGTTTTCGTCCCGGCGGACGAAAGTTCTTTCGTGACTATACCCGACTGGGCTTGAGAACTTTCCTTCGGGTTGGGCGTTGCTAAGTCAGCTTTTAAACTGGATGTGTACGTCGAACCCGTCTCTTGTTGTGATGATCGATTCGTTTGTTTCGGATTAACCTCACGTCGTTTCTTCTTAGGTGTCACTGTGACCCATTCTGCCGGCTCGGATCTCGTTCGAATTGGGTGAGCCGGTGCGTTGTCAACTCCACTGTCTCTTGTCGATGCTGCCGTCGGCTTGTTGTCTGTGACAGGCGTTCTCTGGGAAGATTTGTCTTCTTCAATGTTACTGTCATCCCGACTTTCGTCCTTGTCCTCTTGCTGAGCAGTTTTCTCACCTTGGCGAAGCCGTACTGCTTCTACTTGTTCTCGTAACTCTTCCATGCTACGAAAAGTGGTTGCTGGGGGGGTGAACGTTTTGAAATCATCTAGATCCACTTGTAAACAATGCGTCTTCAGAAGTTCTTCTAGCGACGCTGAACATTTTCTCATCGGGTGACCTGCCTCTCCACATCTTAGACACTGTCTGCTGCCTCGCATGGCTGGATGTTCCACAACTATCATGGTTTGACCCCAGTAGATGCGTTTAATTCCTCGTAATGCCAAAGGGCAGGCATCCGACTCCACTATCAATTCCCAAAGCGTAGATGTGTCAGAGTATGGGCCCCCCTTGTCTAAATCATCTAGTTGGAAATCCACTCCCAAAATCTTTCGTAGATAGCCAGATAATTTTAATAAATCCACTGCCCTGGTAATATTCTTGAGAACACAAGAGTAATAGCCCGTTTGCACATAGCGTTCTCCATTACAATCCACTTGAGCTTCCCATGCCGACCTCGGCGCTTTCGTCTGCTCCTGATGGACGTTTCGCAACGTATGGTCGAATCTGTGGAATGGAACTTTCATTCCGGCAAACTTTGCCGCTATATCGCGCGTGAAAAAGTGAAAAAACAGCGCGTGCTTCACTCCATCATAACTGATACTTTTTACTTGAGCAACCATCCTCCATAGCATTACATCACTAGTCCCACGAGTAACTGCTGCTGTCGCCACACTTTCTTGGAGACACTTAGTACTTAAATAGGGTTCCTTGATTTGACTTTCTCCACTCAAATCCATCACGAGACACCCTTCCACTTGAGCTCGTATTGTCTGAACCAGGCGTACTTGCTCGTCAATCTTCATAATCCTTTTAATAAATTGTGGCATCTGTTTGGCCACAATCGTTCCTTCCACAAGTCCTTGCACGATACGCCACTCGTCATCAGTTCCAGCGCGTACCGTCATCGGCGCAAATTTTCCGTAATCCTTCTCACATACGCCACGCAATCGAGATATTTCATCAGGTTTAAACACGGTAGTTTTGAAATGATATATCTTCTCGGTATGTTTGTCACCAGCCTTCACCTCTGTTTGTCCTGTGACTTTCGTTACCCATCCCTTAAGAGGGGCTGGCATAAAGCCCTCCTTCTTGACCTTTTCCTGTCCTATGCTCTTCCATAGAATCCCTTCAAAAGATAGCGT
>MIQA02000097.1:0-12873 GCA_001887855.2 Sclerospora graminicola | reverse complement strand
GTTCACAGCAGAGGGCTAACAAGGTCCCCTCATGCTGCTATTGGTTTGCCCGGGGAAGGTTAAAGTAATCCACCGGAAGTCCCCTGACCGGGAGTCGCTGCGTCGTGTATACTCACCTCAAGTCGCCCGTGTTTTGAACACGGTTATATCTAGTATTAGAAAGTGTGGTAACGTTTTGGCCTACTGTGGAAGATTGTGGAGTTATATTTGGATTCCCCTTTACGTACACGTTTGGATTTACCCTTCATTGTCTTTGGTCTAGCTGGCCGATCGATTATTCTCGGTCCAGCCGTCGCAGTATACAAATTTCAAGAATATTGCCAATCGAGCTCCCCGGTGACGATTTCCGCCCAGAAGCTACCCCTAGTCCTAACCCTCGTCTCCTTATTCGACGGACTTTACACTTTTCGCCCTAGGGTCTACCAGGAGAGCGCAACCGCCAGTACTGACGGGTACACAAGGTGAGCTTTCAACATGGAACATCCGAGTCGTCACGACCAAGGTGATGGAAGTGACCGATCCAGCCGGCCGGATGCCGGATCGGATCATGACTCGGATGGACTGAGTACCCCCTCCAACAGTCAGTCATCTGGGCCCCCCGTGGGTGTTCGCATCTCAGGAACAATTTCTGAGAGCGACTACACCACAAACACACCAGATCCGTTTGCTCTTGCAGCTTCTTGGGTATCCCATTGCCAACGACCCATGTTATGGAGGGGGGCTACATTATGGTGAAAGCATAGATTGCTAAAAAGATTGAATCTGCTAAGCGCAGGAAAGCCAACCTTCTGGCAAAGGACCCTGTTGACTTTTCAATATCTCGAAAGAAGAGCGAGAGCGATGAGGAGTTTATGAGACGGACTTGTATGTGGTGCAAGTTTGGTGAATCTGAAGTTTTCAGTGAATTGCAGCTGCATTGCAAAATATTAGGCTTCATGCGCTAGGATATTAGGTACTCACTTTATCCAATGTTGGAAGTCTTGAGCTTACTAAACTCCTATAATATTGTGTTCTTAGGTTGATGATCAGCTGCTCATCCTCATTTGGCTGCATCGTCAAACAGGTAGTAGCACATACGATGAGACCAGCCATCGCCGGTTGACTAGCTTCAAAATGCGCTTTCGAGAAGATGTGTGTAATCAACGTAACAGTTGTTGGCCGAAAAAAAAATGAGTCAGCAAGAAGATACGAATCTTCTTCGGACAGGTGCGGAGCTACAGATAGAAACGCATCCATAACTTCATCCTGGCCCTAAAGATCATTCTTTTCAACATCCCCCTGTCGCGCAGAGCCTTACGTAGCTGGTACTTTTGAGCTTCAAAAACTCGCTGTAACAAGCTAATATCATGTTGGTCTACTGGTAGTTGCAAAGAAATAAAGCTCTGATTGTCTTCGTGATGTTTGTGAACGGATTGTGTAGATATTGAGATTGTGCCTGCTCTACTCGGCATCCATTTCGTCAAATGTCGGGATCCAGATGGTATTCATTCATCACCTTCGTATGCAGCATTAACCAGCACCCAGTCAAAACGTTTCGCCTTCAGATTTAAACTCGGTTTTAAGGCGGCACGGTTTGCTAACTTGGCCTTAACGTTTTGTCCACGCGTCCACGAGTTGATTTCTCTAATTATGCGTAAATGCTGTGTGTGAGCAATACTCCATCATACAATAGGTACGATGCGTACAATATAAATGACGAATTCCTCCGCTGATGAGTGAACATGGAGTCCGCATTTGGTAAGCTGCGTAGACAGTTCAAAAGACGTCTTGTTTAGTCTACTTTTAGTAGGGTAAACAAATATAAATTACAAGCACAAAATAATTTACATGTACCACATAAAACCAAAACCATATGTAGTGTTTAAACAGTTTAAGCACTCTATATTTGAAAAATCCACCATATTTGTGAAATGCGGGGGTATTTTGCGATTGTGCCCAATAAGCTATTCTCGAATCTGATGTACCCCACTCCAGATGAAGGATCATTTAACGATTAAACGTCATCGTTTAAACACTTGTAGAAACGATGTGGTTTTCCGTTTAAATTCCGCCCACGCAAATTCACGCTGCAACAAATAAAATGTCGATGCCTGCCAAAATTCTGGCTGACAGAACTGATTTTTAATGTGCCACACCAGAAGTAAAAACGGAAAGTCGTTAGGAATGTCCCTAAGATCCTCGCCACCCGTGAGTTTTATTTAAAGTTTTAACATATAACCTCCCGTTAGACCAGATTAAACAGCCACTTATTTCTGGTCGTTACCGCACGAAGTCTTAAATTTGGCGCGGCAGGGCTTATTTTAAAACCGTGGTTTTAATCAATACAGTAATTCCATTGGCCAACACAAAAAACGCTTATTCTTGGAGTTCATTGGCCATAACCCTGATTGGCGAATTTTTAAATAAAACTGGCGTTAAGACTTGACGGTGGCACAAATTCGGTCATACAGGCTTAACAATCAGTTAACTCCTAGATTACGACCTGATGTTAGGACCCACCGGTGGAGATGCTCTTAGAGCATCTCCTAAGGGGCATTCCTAAAAAAACGGGGTTACAATTCTCGGGTCACGAGCCCATGGTTTGAAACAAGGTGTGAGTTTCTAATGCATTCCTAAGAGGGTTATATAATGGGGTACCATTACATAAGTGATATTTACGTTGAAATATCACAGTTCGATTTCATACTTACTGTCTGAAATACGAATATTGGATTATAAGTTGTTATAATCCACCCTGAGAACAGATTCTGATACAATTATCGAATCTAACAAGTAATCTAATGATAAAGATATGATTAGATCAGTTTTACTACATGTTACTATGATTAGTCTAGGTCTAATTATACTAGTTAGCTCTGAACCATTCATAAATATATTCACTCTTAAACTTACCTTCTTGTAGACACGTGGCATATATATTAATATATATATTTAATAGACTATTTAATTAATTAAATAGTCTTTCCTAAAGTTTGTCTTAACTAAACTAAGGAGGACCAAATTGCATTTGGTCTTGACTAATTGCACGCTTCCTCACTGCAATTTTATAGTGTAAGCCAGTAACAGCTAGCCTGTTACAACGACCAACACTCTGCTAACACGCATTTAGACGTTGAAGTACGCGCACTGACTCGTAAACAATTGGACACTTTTTACTCTGCAGCCGTGCAGTTAGTGGCCCCCAGCGACGATGAAGAGGCACGACGGCGGAAAGCTCGAGAATGCAATGCCGAGTTCAAGACGGTACTCGTGGAGACACAAGACGCATTGATTGATAAACAAGAGCTATTTGCTGTGGCGCAGGAGCTTCATGATCAATTGTTGCGATTAAGGGGAGAGATTGACCAAGTGTTGGCGACACAAGAAGCGATCTCGCTGTTGTGTGAAACATGTTGGAAACATAACTTTCGCGTACGAGCGCATTCACTTCTAACGCAATTATTGTACTTGAATGTACGCAGCTACGAATCTCCTTGGACGGGAAACTTCAACTCGAAAAAGCACCCCATCCGTCGACTTTTTGCGGTGAAGAATGCACTACCGTTGCTGGACTTTGATGATAACAGCAGTGGATTGTTAGGGATATTCTTTTGCGCTGTTTTATCCAGTCCTTTTTTTAAATCGCCCGATGCGGTGCCGTTTTTAAGCTTTTTGTTCACTCTCCACGTGCCTTTTGTCGAAGATTTTAGTATGACCATACGAAATCAGATCCCAAATCAGCTCAACGCTATCCTCGTCAAGTACGTCAGCATCTACATTAAGGTAAGTTATAGCGTTATGACAGATTTTAATGCTGACAAGCTCTCACTATATCGCTGAATCATTTATCGTAGGCTTGGGTAAACAGCAAAGGTGCTCCTAAACAGAAAATTGAGGAAGAGTGCATTCAGAGATATGCTTGTGATGCCGTTCATGCAAGCAGCACATTGTTGTTCAACGCTGTTCGCACAATGTTGCAGATCTTTTTCGAGAACAAGCGGCACCCTGGTGTCGATGAAATGCTCTACCGCATTTGCAGTCCTATTTTATGGCGTGGTTTTAAGACTCCTAATGATACAGTGCGTCGTCAAGCATCCCTTTTGCTCTTCGATAGCTTCCCTCTGCGTGATCCAGCGTTTAATAACGAGATGATGGATCTCAGTCTGCAAAAACGGTTTGACACGTTTGAGGAATTGCTTGGTGGTCGCACCCAGCACTGCGAGTTGCAGAAATTGAAGGGGTGTCGAAGGCACTATACGTGTACTGGGAGCCACTCCGGCCGAGACGATCCGGTGCTTTATCTCAAAGCTTGTGATAGACCTTGTGAACGATGTGTCTTCAAGCACTGTTTATGCAGCGGTGTTTGAAGGGATTCGATTCATCTTGGACAACCACAACTCTCATTCGATACTGAAGCCATTAGTTCCTATGGTACGTGTATTCTACGCTTGTGGTAAATTCAAAATGGATCTAGCATACCATAGAGACAACTGGCACCTTTAATCAATGATCGCAACAAGAAAGTCCGGGCAGAGTTTGCGGCTCTGTTGGCTCGAATCAAGATCATCAGGAATTTGCCTTTCTACCACATCGTTCCAGTCAACAATTTGCTGTGTCGCTTGGTGATAGACCGCAATCCGCTCGCACGCAAGCAACTGGTGTCGCTGTTTCTGAAATCGTATTTTCCACAAAGTGTGGGTGGATCGTCACAAGTTGCTCGATGCCTTGCCCTAGTGAGGAAAAATCCAGAGGCTGCCATCGTATTTTACGCTAACGCTGTTGAGCATGCTTCCGTCGGTTCGATCTGCAAGTTGGTGGCCCTCTTGCTTCGTAGCTCTTCGAATTTTGTGTCGAGGCGTTTAAAGCAGCCCCAAGAAGACGAGGACTGGTGAAGGTGAAGACGAGGAAGAGGAGGACTTCAGTGTTGTTGATCAAGTGTCGTGCTGGAAGTTATTGCGAATCTTCTTGAAAGTGTGCATGTCAAGGTAATGAGTGACAATCGCTACTCTGAATGCAAGAGCTGTTTACATGAGAAGTTGAGCGTAGAGTCACTCGAAGCGCGTCTTCTCGCTTACAGTGAGGACCGTCCTTACGATCAGGAGGATTTAAGTTCCATCTGGCAAATCAGTGGCTCTGGGCGATTTGTCCGAACGTGTCATATGAGAGCGTTTAGTTGAAAATCTCATGAAAGTGAATGAAAGTTCCAACAGAAAGCTGCTGGAGTCGATGGTGAAGTGCATGGTACAATGGAAGGAGCTCCCGTTTTTGATATCCAAGCTGGCAAAGCTCCTTGATCAGTGGAGAAGGCTCAAATTTCTTTCGAACATGACCAGTAAACAGTCGAAGGCTACCTTAAATCCAATTGTGGTTCTCGGTACGATGTAGTATATTTCCCAACTGTCAACGGTGAAAAATATCGATGTTTTGATGCAACCTATCCTAGAAGCGTTCAAAAGTGTGTCGAACCGATTCTCGAGTATGACGCTGACGTAATACAGAATCTAGGAACGAAGTGCCTTGTGTTCTCAGGGTATCATGGATTATAGTTTACTCATACTTGCCTCCAATACCTAACTGTCGGAAACGAGCTTCCCATAAACTCTTACACCCTGTTTTGTAAAAGCTTTTTGTTTTCTTTCGGGTAGTCTCTTGAGGATGATGTTGCACTTGAAGGAGGCGAGGAAATGATGCCAAGCCAATGTTAACACACTGTTGCTCACAACAACCACACTTCCTTATTGATATACAAAGATACCAAAGGTTCCTCAAAAACCCTACCATACAGACAGCGAGCAGTCCGCGTGACGGAAACTTTTTTAAATAGGGTAAACAAAATAAATTACAAGCACAAAAATAATTTACATGTGCCACAAAACCACATGTAGTGTTTGACACTCTATATTTGTAGAATCCACCATATTTGTGAAATGCGGGGGTATTTTTCGATTGTGCCGATTTTTAATCAAGCAATACAGCTCACGAATCGTCTGAAATGTGATGTAGCGTTGGTAGTTGAGTGTTCGATAAGAACAACATAGCGTAACAAATCAAAACAGATCAATCCACAAGTATATAAATTTTGAGGCTACCATGAGCCGACCTGTCAAATTTTAAGCGAACACGTCGACAGCCTTTCTATTCTTCTGCTGAACCGTAGCTCATCAAACTCGACATTCATCAACCTTGACTGGACGATTCTCGGCCAAAGACTTGTTCGCCACTTCGGCCAGCAACAAAGCCTCACGACCATCCTCACCACTGACCGGAACCGAAGCACCGTCCGTAGTACACAGGTGGATAAACGCCTCCATTTCCGCCACATAGGCGTCCATGTAGCGTTCCAGAAAAAAGTGCAGCGGTAAGTCTCGACGCACACACTGATTCGTAGACACCACCACTTGGTTGGAGTGCTTGTTGTCACACGCCGCGGAGCCCTTCGAGCCCAAAACCTCCACGCGCTGGTCATAGCCGTACGCTGCATCTCGACTGTTTTCAATATAGCAAATAACACCATTGCGGAACTTGAGCAACACTACAGCCGTGTCGATGTCGCCGGCAGCCGCAATGTCGGGGTTCACGCTATGCGCCATTGCGTAGACTTCATCTACTTCGTCACCAACGAGAAATCTCACCATGTCAATATCGTGGATTGTCATATCACGGAACAAGCCCCCAGAGCTCTTAATGTAGCTAACTGGTGGTGGACCTGGATCGCGACTCGTAATTCGGATCATATTGATCTTGCCGATCTCGTCATGATCAATAGCTTGTTTGATGCGGAGAAAGTTCGCATCATACCGGCGTTGAAATCCAATCATAAGTTTCACACCAGCATGGTTAGTCTACAGAAATAACGAAATGAAACAGCGGCTTAATTTTATCTTCCTTGCGACGCTCTTGTACATTTGCACATACCGCTTTAATGGCCTTGTTCACAATGTTAAGATCAAGATCCACTGGCTTTTCACAAAATATGTGCTTTTTATTCTCTGCAGCCTCAATGATCTGCCCTGCATGTTTGTCCGTTGGTGAGCAAATGATCACGGCGTCGATTTCTGGATGGCTCAAGACCTCAGATGCATTGTGAGTCCAGTTCGGGATACCGTAGGTCAAGGCGATCTTCTCGGCACGACGCGGCTCAGTTTCCTAAAGATAAAGTAGCAACAGATCAGTATAAAAACGATCACCATACTTGAAAAAGATACAATGTACACGATCTGGAAGTTGGATGCAGTGAACGACAGCGCTAGTGCGTTGGATGGCTGCGGCGTGCACTTTACCAATCCGTCCAGCACCGACGATTCCGACGCGTAATGGGCGGTTTGAAGCTACTGAAGCCACGAAGCGAAATGAAGAAAGTAAGGAAGTCTGACGAAATAGTCTACGATTCCGATAATGGGGCAGGAACATCGACACAGAGTCGCAACAGGGAAATGATTTTAAGGGCTACTATCGTCCATCATATTTAGTGTAACTTAGTTACACAATGTATCCATAGGATTACTAAGTACGGGAAGAGAAAGCACCGATGTTAAGTATTACCGAATACCGGTGGTATCAATCCGTGAGTTGAGAATATTACGACTAACGACGAATACGTATATGTGGCAGGTGCAAGGGATAGATGGAAACTCCCACACCTGTGCCAAAATAGGTCGATGGTTATGCTCAATCATAATAGCGTCTCCAAGGGTAGAGGTTGGTCATTACATAGGAGAACGGCCGCCGATAACTCTTTGCAGAGGCCCGAGATGTTTGGAGTTGCATATGTGGACACTTGTAAGACCAGGCACAATGCGCGGACAGGGTAAGAGTGAAGCAGAAACGGTGTGGTTAACGTAGAAAGCAGACGGTATCCTATGGGAAGTAGTATCCAATACCATGGATAGCACTGATGAGCAGGAAGATATCGTAGGTACGTATGTAGTGTTTCATCCACACCCAGATATTCATCTTATCGGCTGGAAGATAGAGGAAACCACACCAATACGAAGGATTTGGGCAATCTTCAGGCGGTCATTTCGAAAACTTTACTATCATGGTGTTGCGACTCAATTACAGCCAATATTGGCGAAGTGGAAGAAGACAGGTACTTCGAGTGAGTGGTGGAACGATCTACAGGATGTAGACCCAGATCAAGTATGGGAACACAACAACTTACTGACGAATTACCAAGTGTGGGTGCAATATCGGGTTACAACCATGCAACTGAACACCTTCTACGCCAGGAGCCTAACGGATAAGCGATGTGTTCTGGATAAAGGATGCACGAGTAATCGAACGGATACATACCATACCTTGTGGGAATGCCCGCGAGCCCAAGCACTCTGGAGACGAGTTTGCAACATTGGCGCGGAATAACTTTATCGGATACAAGTTTGATTGGTTTTCGAACGGCAATTGTGACAAGATGCGCCCCACCAGTGGGAAGTGGGATCAAGAAGGCGATGATGAGGCAGTATGGATGGTATGACGATACGTATACCGATGTTTTCCAGAGACTCTGGAAGGGTATCTGTGGAATGGGGATGGCGTGGCTATGGCAGTTGCGGAATCAAACCATTTTTCAAGGTATCTGGAAAGAGGCGCAGGAACATTTGGAATTTATATGGAATCAAGTTCGAGCTCAAGTCGAAGCTGTCGCTGAATATGAATCAAAAGTTCATGCGTTACGAGAAGAAGGGATCCGACTGAAAATCAGTTCACAGTGCATCTTTACCCAATTACCAGCACCGGACCCAGATAATCGTAACAACACCCAGGACCACAGATATCCACCCAGAATGGTTAACTCACCAGATAAGCCTGAGCCTAGATTACATTCTAGATTAGACATGTTTATAGTAGCTAATAGTTAAGACTAATTAGACTACATTTTACTACTTTGGACAATAAGTACGAGTTTCCTATTTTGCGCAGGAATGCAGCATTTCGCGGCCTGAATGTGAATAAGTGCAAAGCTTTATCCCACCGCGAGCCAATCCTCACCGCCGCTAGCACGCGCTGGAGCTCCGCATGGGTATGCTTCGGGGAGAACTAAACTTTTGCCTGAGGTTTACATGCCGTGTGCGAAGAACGCGGATGTAAAAACCCAGGACAAGCGGAGGCTTTTCTTGCAAGCCGTAGCGGGCTAAGGGTCTTACCGGGGTATAATTTAGGGGTAGGTGACTGCATGTGAGAACCGGGACTTTGGGGAGAAATTGGAACATGAACCTGTCGAAATTGTTAAGGAAGAAGTGAAACCCGAAGTAGATCACCAGTCAGATGATTCGCAAGGGGCGATCCGGTCTGACACCGAATCGGAAGGAATAGATCCGGTGGATGAACAAGTTTGTACACACGAAGGTGGGGCGGGCATTGGAGCCTTTACTGTCTTAAGTACGCTATTTTGAAAATACTGCAACCATAGAACCCAGGGTTTTTCTAGCAAAAAAAGTCCAGATTTACCAGAGAGAAGGTGTACTAGTAAGTTGCATCTTCTCAAATTGGTGCATACCCGACAGTACAAGTAGCAAACATCCTTTATTAAGTACCGCTTTTTCTAAATAGTTCGACGATTTTAAGTTGTGAATTATTTTCCGGACCGGACAAGTACAAGTAGGCAGCTGAAAATTGTACTCCCTTTTCCACCATATAATTTATTCTTTGTTAAATACACGGTAAGGGCGCACCTCTAATTTGGCAAGAATAAATAGGTTGTGTCATCAAGAACAAATCTCGTCAGTCGTGAGTAATTCAACACGTGGGTCTTTATCGCCCGTGTTGCACACATTTTCAACGCACAACGGCTCATCTGTTGCGTGTGTAAGCCCACCGGACTCTTCACAGCGGATGTTCTTTCCGCTGATAGTACCTGGTGGTGCCATCGCTACCCACCAGACTGTCTGATGCTGCGGTTGTATCGTTTGATACAACCGAATTACCCACAGGGTGATCATTCCCTGTGGATCCGCCGCAGCGATCGACAGGTTAACCCAGTCGTACTGACAACATACTTGGTGGAGTATTTACCTCCACGAAATCCAACGACGTAAGACTCTCAGTTCTAACGAAACTGTTCCACGCTTCTGTGTTGAGCAAAGCGCTCATGGGGACATCGTTTCCATGCGGCTTAACCATTAGGGTGTGAGAGGATTCCCTTCACCCTGTACCTTTTGACTGGACATAGTCCCGTCTGGAGCTATTATCTTTACAAGCCTGATGTTGATATGTGAGGTAACCCTTCCAGTAGGGCACCCCGCCCCGACTGGTTGTTGGCGTATTTTCATCAGCAGAGGGATGCTCCTGTTGATGTCACTTACCAGCAGACTGTCCAGTCTGCTGACTGCGTGGCGCCATACACTCGTGACATAGTTCCCCATCTTCGCGCATCGATTGCAGCGAAGGAACTTCTTATTCTTCGGTTGCCTCGTCGTCTAGGCAACTGCAACCGATGGCCCATTGGCTCTGGATCTCCACCTACGCTTTGACGCTTGTCATGGGACGAAGTTTGAATTCGTCTCTTTCTGTTTTTACCATCTGTGAAGTGGATCCGGAATGAGTTAACGGCCAGATGTGAAATACACCTGGCCGAGGCTGTTTTGGATTGATTCAAAATGCTGGTCAAGAGTACAGACACAGGATGACGGCTGCCGGGGTTTTTCGAAAGCGCCGAACCAGTAAACGGGCACGGAAACAGGCTAAAAGAGGTAATCCGGAATCTGTGGGTCAGGTCAGCCAGACGTTGACCAGCTAGATCAAGTGGGGCTGAAAGGCGGTTGATGGTGGAGGCGGTTGATGGTAGCCATAGGTGGTCAAGGAACAGTTTGGCCAAGTGACATATAAGGGGCCTCAGGAAAGATCATGTCCCTGTAGTAGTTGGATGGAACACCGGAGATGGGTGAGCGGCCATGAAGAAGGAACCGGGGTCGACGGCCAGGTACCGTCCAGGCCGAGATGGATGACCATTCAAGCTGGTCAAGCTATTGGGTGTATAGTACACAACACGTCCAGGTTGAGCTGGTCACGCTATTTTGGATAAGGTACATAAACATCCGGGTCAAACTGATAAGGTTATTTTGGGTAGGGTACACCAAAGGTTTTTATTGGATCTAGGGATAAATATCAGTATACGTTTCGCTTTCTAAGACACAAGTCGTCATTGGTTTAAAGCAGACGGTTAACAAGGTCCCTTCTAGTTGTTATTGGTTTGACCGGGGATGGTTGAAAGGAGCCCATGTTAATGTTAATTCACATGGACAATCAATCGGCGATCAAACTCATCAATAAAAACGATGGATTTTTGAAATTGAAACATATTGTCATTAGATTAAAATTGATGATGTCAAAAATGAAAGATGGAGAAATCAAGGCACAATACTGCTCTACGGACGAAATGAAGGTAGATATCTTGACGAAAGCCCTACCGTATTCGAAGCTCACGAAATTACGCAATGGAATTGGAATAATGTAAAATTCACACTGAGAAGGAGTGTTAGAAATTACGGGTTCTGCACAAAATAACGGTTAAAGTATCTTGGTACTTTACACCGATGAAAATGGTACAAAACTGGTACACAGTAGTTTCGGTTTTGAATATCAAATTTCTATATTTTAGCAGTGTGAACTTTAGAAATAGAAACTCACAAAGTCGAAGTTGCAGTCGCATGAGTTTCCTGGGATGGCGGGTTGGTTATGCAAGTCAAGAATAGGTTTAAGAACAGTAAAAGGGATCGAATAGTTAGTCAATAATCACTTATCAATATTATATTGCATTGTTAGCTATAACCTTGCAATTTTTCTTCGATTATCATCATCAAGCTAATTTTACCTCCGGCTGTCAATATGAACAACGAATTTCAACATACACGATTCAGGCTCACCGCAATTCTGTGAAGCGCTTAAACCACATCCCTCAGGCTCCTTTGGTAGTAGAGGAGGCTCGACGTAGCGGCATGGCAAACACGTGTATACAAAAAATGCAGTTGTAAGTGGCCCACATCTCAACGCTGATTGGTGGACGCGAGGGAACCCATCACAGATGGGCAGGATGCGACGGTTGATTGGTGGGACATGCCGATCTAACGTCAGATGATACGTGCAATAACGGGTTACTGAAAATATGGAGAAAAGTATGCAGAGCGCCGTTAAAACGTCCTTTCCCAGGTGGTGTGGATCGGTTAAGTATCACGACTGAGTATGGATGTTTAGATATCGGACCGGGTTAACTTAAAAGGCAGATCAGCCGAGATATAAACGACGAAATATGTTAACGGTTGGTTCAACATAGTGGATATGATGGAGCATGTTGCCTTGGGTGCGATGGTTGTGGAGTAAGGTTGATCGATTGAAATTTCTGGTCCAGTCTCATGTTCTGGTGGTTTGAGAGAGTAAAAAAGGTCAATGTATAAAGCCTTGATCCGTCTGGAGACGAACCAAGCAAAGCATGTCGAAGTCAGTTTCGAAGATCAGCACAAACCGGCCTAATCGACATCAAGAAATCAACCCAAGTCGGCCCCAAAAAGCCGACCACGAGCCGAACCCGCAAGGTTTAGTACCTGTCAGGTGTGAAAGTCGGGGTCAGATCAGTCAAAGAAGCTGATCTCGATCTGATCTCGAGTCGGTCTCAAGCCAACTCCAAGCCGACCTGAGTCGGTTTTGGTCAGCCTCCAGATACCGATTATAAATGGTTTGATCAAGATCGGTGCTGAACCAGCCCCGATCAGCATGAGAAGCTGACTCCAAGTCGATTCTGAAATGACTCCAGATGGACCAGGTTGGGATGTTTGAGATCAAGTCGATTGAAGATCGGTCGAGTATCATGTTGAAGATCAGCAAAAGATCGGTCAAAGGTGGTACTGACCAGGTCAGATTAGTTGAAGTTCGGTCGAGAACCAGGATGAAGATCAGCTGACG
>MIQA02000095.1:0-11286 GCA_001887855.2 Sclerospora graminicola | reverse complement strand
AGAATATTGAGGCGGAGCCGGCCATCGACGGATCCGGCTGAACGTAATGACCGAGACCCTGCCCCAATCGCTGAACTGGTTTTGTCCACTCCGTCGAAGACGGATGAACGGCAGGACCAGAAGAGAAGACATGGCAGAGTCACATGTGCGGGCACCTCCGATGCCCGATGGCTTGATGAGCAGGCTAATACTGGATCGACTGATCCCGCTAACCGGGATTCGGAAATAGCCGGAGACGGATCAACCGATCCGGCTCACCCGGATCCGGACTTAGTCGAAGCTGACCAAGTCTGCATTCATGAACGGGGCGAGCTATACGTCGAAGGCATGGATGATCAGATGGCGGCGCTACCTGAGGTAACCCCCTGCCCACCATCAGTCACTATTGGCGGTCTACAAGTTGGAGATCCAGATGTGTTAACATCTGGGTCTGAACATCCAAGAAGAGATCAGCAGGCTGAAGGACATCATATGGAAAAGGAAGCATCTGATGATTGGCCCTGGATATGCACTACCTCCGGCCGCCCATGGAGCGGTAATCGACATTAATGTGGTTAGCGCCAAGCCGGTGGCGCAAAGGTGCCGGAGAGTCGCCCCCAGTATAGGGAAAAGCTGTCGGGCTTATCAAGGGATTGCTGACCACCAAGATAATTCAGCCGGCCACCTCGCCATGGCTTCGTCTATTGTAATCACTATTAAGAGAATAATGGGGGGATATAAGGCTGTGTATCGACTACATATTGGTGAACCCGCAG
The DNA here is from genome assembly GCA_001887855.2 of Sclerospora graminicola. Classification (NCBI taxonomy): domain Eukaryota; phylum Oomycota; class Peronosporomycetes; order Peronosporales; family Peronosporaceae; genus Sclerospora; species Sclerospora graminicola. The sequence continues at coordinate 10,531 of MIQA02000095.1, read as the reverse complement.
ACTAAGCTAATGGTTTACCCGATGGCGTTGATAAACGACTTGCTGGGGGATCTGGATAAAGTTTTGTGGTATTGCTCGTTGGACATGGCTAGTGGATTCTGGATAGTCTATATGACCGATCGTGCACGAGAAATCTCTGCGTTTGTTTCGCCTTTTGGTTTGTTCGAGTGGAACCGGATGCCGTTCGGCCTAAAGAATGCTCCGCAGGTTTACCAACGGCTAATAGATAACACATTGTATGGTCACTTCAAGATCAAGGCGGACGTAGATCCTGCTCTAGTCGACGATGTGTTCACCGAACGTGACCCGGACCCCGAAACCAAAACCTTCAGTTTTGGGGCGGGGGCCCTACATTGATGACATTCTCGTGACGGCGACTACATAGAATTTACTATGTGAAAAGTGGAAAAATTGATGGTTACGTGTGAAAAGTGGAATCTTTCGATTAGCGTGGTGAAGGGTTTCTGGGGAAAAACTAAGGTGACTTATTTGGGTCACCAGGTTTTGATTGCCGGATTGGAAGCTAATCCGAAGTTTTTGAAGTCCTTGTGTTATCTGCCTTTCCGCGGTCTTTGAAGGCCATGCAAATCTTTTGGGCAGTCTGAATCACTACAGTCGGTTCATTGAGGATTTTGCGGTGTATGCTGCTGTTTTGTATGAATTACGGGAGGTGGGTTACCACAAGCTGAGAGAGCAGGGAAGGCAAGTGGAAGTGCGAACCGAGCCAGCAATATTAGCCAATAATAAGCTGTCCGGGTCAACTATTTCCACCAATGGGATGCCGCCCGCGTCAACTATTTCCAACAAAGAGATGCTGCCCGGGTCAAATATTTCGGCCAATGAGATGCCGCCCTTGTCCATTCAGACAGGCAGCCGGCTGCCCAATTCCTGAGCAGCCGAGCCGGATGACCACATGACCAGGGCGATGGTAGCTTTTGGCATGCTGAAAGCAAAGATGGCGACCACACGAGCCCTGAAGCATTTCGATGTTAATAAGGTTCCTGTGGTCATCATCTATGCTAACAAGTGGGCTATCTCTGCTGCCCTTGTGCAGGATCATGACGGAGTGTATTGTTGTGGTGTAGTCGCTCTCAGAAAATCTTCCTGAGACGCGAACACCCACGGGGGTCCCAGACGACTGACTACCGGAGGGGGTACTCCGTCCATCCGAGTCATGATCCGATCCGGCTTCCGGCCGGCTGGATTGGTCGCTTCCATCCGCTTGATCGCGACTGCTCGAATGTTGCATGTTGAAAGCTCACCTTGTGTACCCGTCAGTACTGGGTGGTTAGCTCTCCTGGTGGACCCTAGGGCGAAAAGTGTAAATCCGTCCAATTGGGAGATGAGGGTTAGGACTAGGGGTAGCTCCTGGGCGGAAATCGTCACCGGGGAGCTCGTCTGGCAATACACTTGAACTTTTTATAGTGCCGGCTGGGCCGAGAATAGTCGATCGGCCAGCTAAACCAATAAGACACTTGAAGTTTGTATAGTGCCGGCTGGACCGAGAATAATCAATCTGCCAGCTGAACCAATAACAATGAAGGGCGAATCCAAATGTGTATATGAGGCAGATACAACTCCACACTCTTCCACAGAAGGCCAAAATATCACCACTTCCCAATACTTAATACCGTGTTCAAAACACGGGCGACTTGAGGTGAGTATACGAAGTCGCCGCGACTCCCGGTCAGGGGACTTCCGGTGGGTTAACTTACCTTCCCCGGGCAAACCAATAACAGCAAGAGGGGACCTTGTTAGCCCTCTGCCGTGAGCCAATAAAAGCGACTTGCGTCTAAGAAAGCGAAACGTATACTGATTTATCCTATGTCCAATACTCCCTTTGTGTAACCTACCTCAAATAACACGGCTGACCAGTCATGTACCTTACCCAACGCAACCCGGCTAACTCCGACTTTGTGTACCCGCCCGGCCGGTACACCAACCCCCAATGGTACCAACCCGTCCGGTACACCGAACCCATATGGTACCAGTCCGAGTGGTACATTGTACCCGGCCGGCTCGGCTGGATAGCCACCCATCCGCGCCTTTCGGCTGCTGACGCTAGCAATTCCTTGGCAGCCTCTCATACGATCCGGGTGCCTGCTCCATCCACTCGAACAATCATCTTCTTTCAGGCTCCCTTCGCTCCATCCTTCCAAACAATCCGCCGTCTCGGCCGTCCGCCATCCGCGCTTCGGCCGTCAAACATCCATAGTCCTCCCGTCTGCTCAGCCCGCTTGTCCGACTATCCTCGCCCCTTGTCAGGTCCGCCGACTTGATTTCCAGCCGGGCGCCGCCCGGCCGCTTGCAGGTGTGCCTGGCAGCCCCAGATTGCATCTTATTACTGACCGGTCTGGGCATCCGGCTTAGGGTGACATTTCAGCCAATCCGATGCGGGCATCCATCATCATTAGTCCGTTAACTTCTGGAGCACTTCACCACAGCCGCCCCTGAGCCTTGTCGCAGCCGCACAACGGTTGAGGCACGCGCTCATCACATTCCCCACACTTTGATTTTCACCGCCTCTATGTCTGAACGTGACAACGCCCCCATTGCTCCTGTGCCGGGTCACTCCCCGGCCAATACTCAGCCATCGGCCGTAGGACCGGATGCCCATCCGGCCGGCCCAGAGCATCGCCCCGGGCAACCCGACCTGGCTGCTCTGCAAGCTCAAGTCGCTGCGCTGACCGCTCACGTAGCCAGCCTAGAGCAAGCAAACACCGAGTTGGCTGCGACCGCCCGGCTGGCTAGCCAGCAAGCAGATGAATCCCGGGTCCGGGAAGTTCTGGCTACTTTTCAATCTCGCGACCGAATTGGCCGACTGGAAAGTGAGAACGCCGACCTTCTCCAGGCGAGAGATCGCCTCCAAAAACAGTCGGACTCACAGCGTGTCCTAAACCAGAAGGCCGTAGCTGCCTTGAAGCTCCAAAGTAAGTACCTTCCGCCTGTTCCGGTTCGCCTCCCCACTCATTCACTCCGTGTATGCTCTTAGACCAAAACGTCATGAACCTCCGCGTCTTGATGATCGAGTCTTTTCAGACCGCGCGTGAGTTGACGGCGCGCTACGACAGCTATATTAAGCTCTCCAAACGATTGGAGGGTTCGCAGTTGAAACTGGGCAATTTGGAGTTTCGCCGGATCCGGCTTGCCAAAAAGCTGACAAAGTACCAGAAGGCGCTATATCAGTCGGCCGATGCATCGCCCGACCTTCAACGCCGAATCCGGGAGCTTGAGGCCGCATACGCTGAGACCCAATCGGGTGTGAGTGAAGCCCGGGAGGCGTTTACCCAGCTTGCGGAGGAGCGTGCGAACTGCCTGTCCTCTCTCAAGGAAGATCGGGCCCGTCTAGCTGCTTCGGCGTCCCGGGTGAGAGGTCTCATGAAGGGTCCTGCCCCCATCCGGGAGGCTATCAGGCATCTCCTTGACTTAGCTTGTCCGCGAGACCTTGGTCAAGCCGCTTCCGCCACGCCCCTTCTCCCGTCAGCCGCTGAGTCCGCCGCGGCCGTCCAGACATCTAGCGCGGGAGCTTCTGCCCCCGGATCAGCGACCGGTGATACGAGAAAAGTTTCTCGCCTACGGATTTGGAACACTTCTCAAGACCCTAACCCGCCGCCAGCGCCAGTCGGCGAGCAGGCGGCTTCTCTCTTGTCCACTGAAGATCCGTCTGGGCACAAAGGCAAACGTCGGTCCAGTCGGGTTGCGTCGCTCCACGGCCCCGTGGCAGCCAAACGGCCCAAACGGTCCGCCGCGCCGGTGAGCGCGGCCCTAGTCCATGGAGACCGCGGGACGAGTCCTAGCCCCACTTCGATCTCGGCTCCACCGGCTTCGGGGAAGTCCTCCCGTCGTCCTCGCGCTGCCAGATCTTCGTCGAAAGCTCCGACTGCTCCGGCTCTCCTTAGCGTCTCTCCTCATGATCCCCGAGGTCCGTCCACCGCCTCTCTTGATGGAGAGGAAGCGTCTGGCCTATCGGAGCTGGATTCTGACGAGGCCACCACTGAGGACCTCGAGGAAGTGCCTCCCCCGGACCCCTTCGCCTTCGACGAGAACGAGTCCAAGGAATCCTCAGAGGAGTCTCCTCCGTTGTGGATTCCCCGCCGGAAGGTCATGACGGCCCTCGAACTGGCCGCGGCTGTCCCCTGGTCAAAGGCGCAGTTGGAAGGCCTGCGTATCCAAGACCTCACTGGTGCCCTTGTCACCAAGGCGTTGACTCGCCCGCCGTTGTGGATATTCCCGCCGGCCCTCGCTGTGCCCAAGGCCGAGGACTGGGATGCCAAGCTAGTGGCGATCGAGCCGCTGAACGCAATCTTGTCCCGGAAACCTTGGGACATACTGGCGACAAAGATGCCGGACATCGGTCTGCCCCATGTCGGCTGGTTCGCGGATTTGCGGGGAATCTGCAAGGGGTACCTCTCCCGGCATGGACAATCCATCTGGGAGTCAACTCATCACCTTTACATTTCCGTTGCCGCCGGGCGCGAATCTCCCGCGCTAGCTAAGTACCGGGCCGACCGCAAGAACCGTCGAAACCGCGCGACTGAGGGCTGGACTAAGCTCTGCAACTTCGTGGTCGATGGAATCCAGCGCGGCCACTGCGACTTGGATATTTTTCTCCACCCTATCATGCTACATCTGGCCAGCCGCCGGGTGGAGAAGAGCGGGAACTCGGCCGAAGGCGGGACTTGGTATCCGGGGTTGGGTAAGTGTCAGGTCGCCACCCTCCAAGCTTCGCTCGATGCGCTCGACCAACAAGATCCGTGGCGCAACCAGTTTCGGCGGGATCCCGATCGTCACCCTGGCCTCCGCGTGCCCCGACTCCGGAACAAGTTTTGCTGAACTTTGCCAAGGGTGACCCACGAGGCTAGCCTTGCATGCCCTTATCTTCTTCATTCGTTACTGGCTGTTAACCTCGATAATACACTTTTCTTTCCATTTTCTACGTAAGTAACCGCTTGCTCATCTTCCTCGTCTGACCTCTCCCATCCGGCACCATACTGATTCGAAGATAACTCCGAAAACCAATCCATCCGGCACCATACTGATTCGAAGATAACTCCGAAAACCATTCCGTCCGGCACCATACTGATTCGAAGATAACTTCGAAAAAAGCCGATCGGACCCGACTAGCTCCATTCACCGATTGCTCGGCTGAGTGGTGATAGCTGGTCCGGCCGTGCCTGTTGCCCTGGAGCCGGGCGGATTAGTTCTCTGTCCCACCTTCTTCGTGGGTTTGCATGACCCCGAAGCGATTCCGGCTCGCCCGCCGGCGATCGAACTCTCTCATTAAAGCTCCGCAATTTAAATCCAGTTCGTCCACCCACGACCGCTCCTCGCAATTTTTCCACTGCACGAGAAACTCCCTGTGGATCCGCCCAAACCGGGTTTTCCGTCCGTTCCGGACATCCAAAATTCCTTCTACCTCGTACTCATCCGGGTCTAACGGCTTGTCCCAACTGTCCTCCGGCAGCAGAGCTTCATCGAAATCCAACCGGTCGCTTTCCCCCGTAAGGCGTATATTCGGGCGGTCCGGAAAATGCTTAACCAACTTCAGCTTGGAAACATGTACTATCGGGAAAACGCTGTATTCCGTGCCGGCCGTTACCAGCTTAACTGCGTGATCCCCGACCAGTTCTGCCACTCGGAAGGGGCCATGCCACATATGCGCCAGCTTCCGTGCATAGCCCTCCTTGACCCGATCGAGATACAGCCACACCCGGGAGCCGGGCTCGATGCCGTGTTCCCCGGCGCGGTCGTTGTTTTGGTCGGCGCGGTCCTTGATTGCTTGTCGGAGACGTTCGTTTACTTGTTCCCTCGCCAGTGAGTAGTGGCGTTGCACTCCCACCCTCCAGCGGCGGGCGTCTCTGTCCCGGCTTCTGGTGCACCCTATTGGTATGGCGGCTTCCAAAGTGGATCGGGGATCCCATCCGTAAGCCAAATAAAAAGGGGTGTCGCCCCTTACCCGATCGTACGACGAGTTGAGAGCAAAAACCAGTCTCTCGGCATATTCATCCCAGTCGCATTGATCCGCCTCCACCACATACATCTTGAGGGCTCTGGTTAGAGTCTGAACCATCCTTTCGGCCTTTCCATTCGCCTGCGGGCGGTAAGCCATAGTGGCGCTCTGCTTCTGTCCTAGGATCTTATTGAAAGCTCGGAATACGTCTGCCATAAATCCGGGCTCCCTATCGTGTCGGATGACCTCGCTCGCCCCGAAACGCCTGAACACACATTCTTCGTAACTTTGCGCAACCTGTTGGGCGGTACGGGTGGAGCTGGCTTTTGCTATAACCAGCCCGGTAAACAAATCCGTCCAGATCAGCAGCTCTGTATACCCATTTCGAGATTTGGTTAAGGACGGGATATGGTCCATCGCAATGACTTGAAAAGGATAGGTGGCCTGTATATTTCCAGGCGACCGCCCTCTAATGGTCGGCCGGCCTTTTCCGGTTTCGCAATCTGGGCAGCTCCTCACGTAGGCCTGAACGCTACGGTAAAGCCCTCGCCAGTGGAAATGTGTCTTAATCTTGTGATATGTCCGGCCGATGCCCTGATGTCCCCCCTCCAAGCTCACATGGTAGTGATGGAGAATATCCGGCTGTAGAGTAGCGGGCACGACTAGCCGAGCGGATCTATCTCTCTCGATCTCCGGCTGGTCGGCGTCTCGGTAGAAGAACAGTAGCCCGTTTTCGTCCACTTCATAATCCGGGGCCAACTTGAAACATTCTTTAGCTTGTTCAGCGGTCAGTTTATTCACGTCTCCGTTAAGGTACGCCTTGAGATCCACTATCCACGCTTCCTCGTTCTGCGCTTGGAGAATCCGCTTTGCTCGCAACTGTTGAACTATCCCCTCGGTCATTGTTTCTGGGGATAATGGGCCATCGGCTGAAGAACGACGCTTCTGCGATCGGGTAACAGGGTTCACCCGGATTATCTTCTCCGTGTTGGCTGGATGGATGATCTCGGGCAGCCGGTTGATCTCCGTCAGGTCTGATAACAGAGCCGGATCGGAAACCGTTACCCCTACGTTGTCGCGCATGGCCAGCGTAGCCAAGTGATCTGCGCTGTTATTCCAGTCTCGTTTGACGTGCAGCAATTCGTGCTCCGGTCATCTCCGCAAGGCGGACATAACCCGATCATTTAACAGTCTCAGCCGCGGCGCCTTGCAATCTATCTCTCCGGTGATTTGCCGGATCACTAGGTTGGAATCACCGCATATGATGATCCGCCCCTGTGTCCGGCCGGCCAACAGATCTAGGGAAAGCAGCAGTCCTCTATACTCCGCTTCGTTCACCGTGATGCCAGGCGTGAAATCCGAGGCGGCCGCGATCGCCTTCCATTCGGGTAGCTTCCACAAAATGGCACTATAGGCCCCGACCCCTTTCTTTACACTCGCCGACCCATCGAAACTCAAAACCATTAGTTTCTCCGTGGGTCCCACTGTTGGTGGCGGTAATACGATAGTTTGTCGAGGCTGCTTCCGAGGTGCGATCGCTATCAGTGCTTCCTCCACTTCTGCCCTGGGGGTAATGCTGGCAGCCAGTGTGCCTAGTATTTCCTCTTCCCCTTTAGTACACTTAATCACTTCGAGGGACCACTGAGACAGCAGAGCCGCCCATCTCCCCAGCCGGCCGTCAATTCCATTCGCCGTCAGGAGCCATGATAGGGTCGACCGTCTGGATAGTACTTTGATAGGTCGAGACACCAGCATTGTATAACACACATCCAAGATCCGTAATAGAGCCAGAACTTCTTTATCCACCAATCCATAATTGACTTCATTAACTTTCAGGGTCCGGCTGGTGAAGGTCACGGGGCAGTACACTCCGTCGTGGTCTTGCACGAGGGCGGCCGAGATGGCCCACTTGTTAGCGTAGATGATGACCACCGGAGTCTTATTAACATCGAAATGTTTCAGGACCGGTGTGGTCGCCATCTTCGCTTTTAACATGCCAAAGGCCACCATCGCTCGGGTCATGTGGTCGTCCGGGCCGGCCGCGCCTGGGTCCGGCGGCCGGCCGCTTGTCTGGGCGGACAAGGGCGCTTCCCCATTGGCTGAAATAACCGAAAAGGGCGCTTCTCATTGGCTGAAATAACCGAAAAGGGCGCTTCCTCATTGGCTGAAATAACCGAAAAGGGCGCTTCCTCATTGGCTGAAATTGCCGGCCCGGCTTGCGTCTCCGCTTGCCTATCCTGCTCTCTCAGCTTATGGTAATCCACCTCCCGCAACTCATACAAGACCGCCGCATAGACTGCAAATCCTCGATGAACCGACTGTAATAATTCAGGCTGCCCAAAAAGGATTGCATAGCCTTTAGGGATCGCGGGAAAGGCAGATTACTCAAGGACTCCAAATCCTTCGGATTAGCCTCCAATCCGGCAATCGACACTTGATGACCCAGATAGGTCACCTTGGTCTTTCCCCAGAAACTCTTAACCACACTAATCGAAAGATTCCACTTTTCACACGTAATCATCAACTTCTCCACTTCGGCACACAGTAAATCCCAGGTAGTTGCCGTAACAAGAATGTCATCAATGTAAGACCGCCGCCCCAAAACTGAAGGTTTTGGGTCGGGGTCCGGGTCACCTTCGGTGAACACATCCCCGACCAGAGCCGGATCTTGATCCGCCTTGATCTTAAAGTGTCCGTACAGCGCGTTATCTATCAACCGTTGATAAATCTGCGGAGCATTCTTCAGACCGAACGGCATCCGGTTCCACTCGAACAACCCGAAAGGCGTCACGAATGCAGAGATCTCCCGTGCACGATCGGTCATAGAGACGACCCAGAATCCACTGGCCATGTCCAATGAGCAATACCACAAAACTTTATCCAAGTCCTCCAGCAGGTCGTTTATCAGCGGCATCGGATAAACCATCAGCTTCGTCAGCCGGTTCACCAACCGGTAATCGATGCACAACCTTATATCCACCCCATTCTTCTTAATAATAATTACAATGGGCGAAGCCCATGGCGAGGTGGACGGCTGAATTATCTTGGTGGCCAGCAAACCCTTGATAAGCTCTGACAGCTTTTCCCGATACTGGGGGCGACTCTTCGGCATCTCTGTGCGACCGGCTTGGCGCCTCCCACATCAATATCACATACCGCCCCATGGGCGGCCGGGGGAAGTGCGTTCCCTGGTCCGATCAACAGATGTCGTCTTTTCCATATAATATCCTTCAATCTGCCGATCTCCTCCGGGGTGTTCACATCCGGGTCTCCCACTTGTAGATCGTCGATAGTGACCGCTGGGGGGCAGGGGGTCACCTCAGGTAGCACCGCCATCTTCTCTTCCATGCCTTCAACGTATAGCTCGCCCCCTTCATGAATGCAGACTTGGTCGGCTTCGGCTGCTTCGGGATCTTGGTCGGCCGGCTGGGCCGATCCGCCTTCGGCTATTTCTGAATTCTGCTCGGCCGGCTGGGCCGATCCGCTTTCGGCTATTTCCGAATTCTGCTCACGAGCAAATCTTAGTAACCCTAAGAGATCCCGTGACTTCATCACGCAAAACCCACAAAAGATGTAGAATGCCGGGGTACCCTTTTAATGGGGGTACCTGGTATAAGGTATCAGCGATCCGCCTTCCTCTCGGTCGTCACACCGACTGTCATCGGGGTTGACCGCATATGCGACTCTGCCTGGTCCTTTCTCCCGACCCTGTCGTTCGTCCGTCTCCCTCTGAGTGGGCAAAACCAGTTCCGCGATCGGGGCGTAGCTTCGGCCAATACATTCAGCCGGATCCGGCGACGGCCGGCTCCGCGTCAATATTTTAGAAGGGGTCCGGTACTCGGGTTTATCCACCATCGGAGTCTGGTCCTCTTCTAATTCTTCCTCTTCGCTGACCAGATCGGTGGTTGCCTGAAAAGCCAAGTTTTGCCACTCGATATAGCGTCTTGAGCCAACAGTGACATAGCCCGGCCGGCGGGGCACTTTATCCTCGGCCAGCCACATTCCAATAATCACATCTTCATGCAAGGTGAGGGGCTTTTCAGAGATGTTGGTCACGCTTATGAAGTTGAGATGACCACTCCCTTTAACGAACGATGGTACCCAGCACTCGCCCCTTGTCAGCCATAACTTACTCCGCCGGTCGTGTGGTCGTAACATTACTTCCACCGCTTTTCCCACTGGCACCGTTAAAAACTGACCTAGCTTGAGGAACTGGACGTGGGCGCCATATAAGGGCCGCCGGCCAGCCAGCTGGATCTGTACCTCGTCCGGCAACGTCAATGTTCCATGCGACAAGTCCAGCCGTATGCCGGCCGGGACCATAAAGTCCTTGCCCAAAATTGCATCCTGCCCGACCAGCTTGCCTACCCAGGCGGTGAAATAGTATACCAACGATCCAGCTAACGTAATCTTGACTCTTGTCCTTCCTTGGGTCATGTATGAGCTTTCTCCAATGCCGATACATTCCTGCCGCTTCGTCTCGTCTATCTCACACCCCACCTTACGAGCAAAGGTGGTGTCTACGATAGACACTTCCGCGCCAGAGTCGAACAGCATGGTAGCTTTCTGGTTATTGATTTT
>MIQA02000094.1:0-10365 GCA_001887855.2 Sclerospora graminicola | reverse complement strand
CCAGCGCTACTTGCGAAGTGTGTAGCATTCCTCGCGTTGCGCGAGCACAACACTAGCTGCCGCGAGAAAAAGAGGAGAAAAATGTCAAAAAGTCAGGTGAATATGGATTTTGGTATCTTGGCCATATATTCTTTCGACCGTTTGATATCTACTCTGATAAGGAACATCCGCACGATGATGAAGAATGGTATGTGGACCTAATCGGCAACGTATTTCGCCTGTTTTACCCTCCTATGCCAGAGGACCAAAGTTTGCCTTACATGTTATATATTCCTAGGGAATCACTGCCAGCTAATGCGACACAGGTGCCCTTGATTGGATTAGACCGGGGCTCGGATGAAAAAGATAAGGAGGCAATTGCAACTTTTAAAGAAATTGTGGCGTATCGAACATTGAAAGTTTGCACATTTTCGCTTTAGTGTTGCACGGCCATCGAAAACTTACTTTTACGTCAATTTAACGTTTGCGTCTTCATAGTTTCCATCTGAATTTACCTCCTGACCAGGAGCCCAGTGGATCGTCACTACTACGAGCTAAAGGTATTCAACAGAGTTGGGGGTTCTCTCGTGATTTTACGCGAAAACCACCTGCTTAATGGAATCGAGCAATTGGTAGCTCGTTTAGTTGGAAAATGAGCCTCGCGTTTGAAGAAACTGAGGAGGAAAATGCCACTGCGGCTCTGGATTGAACACGTCTTTATCTTTATCATTGAAAATGAGACAGTAGTTAATCAATGTCTCATGTCAATATAAGATAAAACCATCAAAATGGTGGTGAAGTAATCTCTGGGCGATATCAATCGTCGTCTCATCCGTGCTGATTGACTATCTTTAACGCTGATCGCGAAAGCAGGATCTACCCGAGCAGCCCAACAAGTCGCCTGCAGTTATGAGGAATGTGTCTTTAGGCGGTTTGGAGCAAGTGAGGTGATCAGGCACGATCGGGAACCAGGTTTCATGGCTGAAGTTTTTCTATCATTTAATCAGATGCTTGGTCAGAAACAAAGCGCAACCATGGCCTACCGTCCGCAGGCGAACGGCAAGGCCGAGCGCATGGTGCAGACGCTAACCAGAGCTATTAAGGTGTATGTCGCGGATTCCGCTCAACAAGATTGGGATGAGTATGCAGAGAGACTGGTGTTTGCGTTGAATTCTTCTTTCGATCGGATCAGGGGAGATACTCCGTTTTACTTGGCGTATGGTTGGGACCCCCGATCTACCATCGAGTCGGTGATTCCCGTCGGATGTACCCGAGGTCGAGATCGCGAAGCTCGTCGATGGCGTATGGGACTCCAGCGCCATTATCAGCATGCGCGGGAACAAGTGAATGAACGACTGTGGAGGGCGATCCAAGAGAGAGCCGATCGGAATAATGACCAAGCTGATTCGCATAACATTGAACCGGGATCAAGGGTCTGACTTTACTTGGATCGCGAAAAGAAAGATAACCCAGGAAGTTAGCACATCTGTGGCATGGACCGTTCCGTGTCTCGAGCTGATCGGCGACCATGCCGCCCGGTTAATCACGGCGGGTACCGATTACGGAGTTTTCCCGATCGCCCACTTGTCGAAGCTGAAGCTGGTCCGAGAATACCCTGATCGACCAAAAACCAGGTTGTCATCTGATGATCAGCCAAGGTTTGACTTCGACGAAGCTCTCTTGCCCGAAGACAGTTGGGAAAGAACGTTGGATCGAAATGAGTTTGAAGTGGAAAATATTTTGGATACCCGATCAGGCAAGAGGACCCGATTTGGTCGAACCCATCGTGATTACTTGGTTCAGTGGAAAGGTTATGACGATCCCGAGTGGGTAGATGAACGGGATCTGAACTGTGGAGCTTTACTAAGGGAGTTTGAATGTGATCGGGTGAGACGAAATCGATTTGGAGTAATGCAAACCCACCAAGAGGGCAACCAGGAGTCTCAATAGTCTGGGTTGACACATTGTGACTGATCAGCCAAAGGTAATGGTCGAACAGGTGGAGATCAAGGTGGTTGAGCTGGTTCAGAGCCAATGGATATATATATACATATAATTCACGAGAACTACATTTGCATACATATGAACGATCGATATATAAGATGGAGACAATATTGGGACCTGGATATGAAGTGTGGATATGGAACGTGAAAGTAACCAAGAAGCTGTCGTGATATATTAATGATTATGAAAAGAACGAAACGGAAGCTGGCTATCACGACGATCACGGGCCATACTTCGTGCGCAGACGAGAAATCTTGAGCGCCGGATGATCCATGGGGCTTGATCGGTATTGGTTTCGCCAGGGCTCTTGGTGATCGGCAAAGATCAAGGCATCACGCAACGTGCCGATCGGAGTCGGGTGCCCATAACCAGGATACCACTCCCCGCCGTCGGCCTTGATGCCTCGCGCTTCCGCCCGGCGAACAGGCAGATGCAGCACGGCAGGAAACAAGAAAACGTCCAAGTCGCACTCGCCGCGCTGAATCCCATCGACCACATGGTCGCAGATCACGGCCCAAGCAGCCCCGGCTTTGCTGCGTTGGTGCTTGCGAGCATGATAATAATGCTCCAGCCACGCGTCCTTACGCATCGCCGCTGTGATCGGGAAATGGTGGGTCGCCTCCAATATCGCTTGAACATGTTTCTGATAATACATGGTCAGGCATCCCTGCGATCAACAAACCAGTGTGGCGGTCAGGAAATTCCAACCCGGGCATAGGCGTCATGAAGATATCCCAAGGCTCTGAACCGATCAAAAGCTCGATGGTCCCCTTTGTCAGCACACTCGGTTGCCATTGCGTGTCCTTAAGAGTTGACGACCTAATCGGAAAAATCTACCCTGGCGGACGGGACCACAAGCGAGGGACGAATTTGCGCCTCACCGAAAGAACCTGAGGCGTTAGATCCCATACCTGATCGGCACTCCAGGGTCGTCGAGTTGCCATATGAGCATGCGACGGTTTGCCCTGCATAACGACGTATAGATCCATGAACCTTTCATTTGGATCATAACTATAGTTGTTCTGCTCGATCGCCGATTTGCTCGCAGGAATGAAGACGCCAGTGAAGTTGGGCGGTCGGGTGGTCAGCGTCGTACTGGCGGGTGGAGGAGCGCTAGAAGAAGCCGGAGCCGGTCGCTTGTCTTCCAGATCATCTTTGTCCTCGCCGTCGGAGTCAAGCAAAGCGACGGCCCGGGTCAGCGACGTCGAGCCCGATGGGGCCGCCACTGGAATTCGACGATCAGCGCTGCGTGATCGAACCAGAGCAGTTAGCGTCCTTTCATCCAGATCTGTCGACTCGTCGTCCGAGTCAGCAATAAGACGAGAGCGCTTGGCAGGTACCATCTTCTTCTTCGATGAGCTTGCCCGTTTACGCTTCGCAGAACTCAAGATCGATGAAACCGATCTCGAAGCTAGTGGCGAACGGGATGGAGTGGACGCAGAAGCCGGTGCAGTGCTGATCACGGGCTGAACCGCATCATGGATCGACGAAGAAGCGACGGAGAAGGTGGGCGATGGCGGGGCAGATCCAAGAGGCTTATGCGACGGTGTCCCAGACGGAGCAAGAGAGCTGATCAGCTCAGGAAATCTCTACAAAGCCGTCCGAAGCGACCCCGAATCAGCGTTCGGGTCGGTCCACCTGTCCATGGTCTGGATCGCAATCTTCCTCAAGTCGCCATTACGTTGGGTCCAGGCGCTCTCATCGAGCTCTAGGGTTTCAAGCTTGACTCGAGCAAGATTAAGCTCGCGCCGGCGATCTTCAGCTTCCTTCCGACTCTCGCGCAACCTTTTCTGTACGTTGGCACGGCCGATGCGCGAATCCGAAAGATGCTTTACCAGAAGCTAGACCTGTTCATCCGTGTAACGCATTTCGACTTCCAGACGCCCCACGTCCTCGGCAGTACGAATTTTGTCATGAAGCAGCTGATCATGGTCGCGACGGTGGTCATCGAGCTGTTGCACATGACCCACCATCTCGACCATCGAACTCTTCATCGCCTCGATGCGCTCGTCTGGAAGCAAGCATAGAAAAGTTATATACGGATCGCAGAAGAAACAGATGGGATGGACATACCTTGATTGCGAACAGTAACAGACAGCGAGCGAATCATCGACTGTAGAGAAGCGACAGTATCCGAAGGCTTGGAGATGCGCAGAGCAGCGAGATCAGCAGACAACTGATCACGCTCCACTGTCAAACTTTTAACGCGGCTTGTCATGTCCTGCAGATCTTGATCAAGTTTGTCACGATCTAGTCGTAGAGCCGACAGCTGGCTAGCCAGATCGGCAGAATCACGCTCTAGAGTATCGATGACGACCCGACGGTTAAACAACTCGGCATTAAGCGCCCGGCTAGTATCGTACAGGGAAACTAACTCGGGAATTGCGCTTCAGAGCCCCAACCGCAATCGGCTAGTCTCCATGGACCCCAGCGTGAGCGGGCCGGATCCCTCCACCAGACGAGCCAGCAGCTCCAAGTAATTGACGGGGCGACTCGGAGAAGGCCGAGTAGAAACTCAAAGGCGGACGATAGGAAGTCAGGGTTGTCGTGGGAGAGATGAAACTGGTCGTGATCGGGGCCGCGGTCGTGATCAGGGAAGTCGCAGGACCAGTTGAACTTGGACCGGGAGATGAGTCATTGGCTGGAGAGGCAGCCGAGGATGCGAGAAAAGAAAGAGGAGGGCGTCTTGAGTCAGACATGGGTGGTCGCCAAAGGGAAAATTTGGAAATGGATGAGTCGAACTGCAGTCGTTGCGCCGCTGCAGTTAGGCTCAGGGGCGGCTGTGGTAAAGCGATCTGAAAATGTTGAGAATAAGGTGGACCACACATGACCGTTGATTGGTGACGATGGAACACCCATCAAGATGAGACAGCTGATAGGTGGGACAGGCTGATCGCGTATACGACGAAAAGGTAGTGGACGACGGGCTTTCGTAATGTGAAGGGGTAAGCCAAGTACCGTTACTACGCCCGGTCCCGGATACTAATGGAACGGCGAAGATCACGATCGAGATCGGGATAACGCATATTAAGTGGAGTTCACGTGGGCGTATATGACGAGATCGGTTGAGACCAATTGGAGATACAGCAGCAATGGCGAAGCGACATATCAAAAACAGTCATCGGGTCGAGTTATGAACAGTGCAGATGTTGAAGTTGGATGTGATACGAAGTTCCGGCCCGATCGGCCAAGCCACCTAATTCTGCCCCAGAATGCGAAGATCAGGTGTAGAATAGAACGGGGTATGTGAAGTGGTGAGCCGTGCGAATAATACCAAGTCAAGGCAAGCGATGAGAACCGATGGATCTGTCCAGGAATGATGTAAGAAGGACCGATCAGGCCTGATCTGCTGAGTCGGTACGATCTGGGTCGGGATGAAGGTCGAGAATATGGTCGAGTGAGCAAGCAAAGTCGTTGTGATGGTAACCCGGAGGTGTTTCGAAGTGATCTGGGGCTGATCGCCCTGATCACTGCCCGATCACTCGGCCGATCGCGGTGCTGATCATGATCGGAGCTGATCGGCCCCAAACCGGCTTCCAGGTGTGATGGTAGATGGCGTTTTCAGTTAAGCCGGGTTGGATATGAGGCGAACAGTGTCCGAGGGGCAGATCTCGAGCGTTTTCCAGGCTGTTTATCGAGAGATCAGGATGGTTGAAGATCGCCATAGATTCTGACCATAATCAGTCTAGAAGTGGTACGGATCAGTTTGAAGGTGCAACAAAGATGGGTAAGGTGGTACTACGCAACCGTGCGACGAAGTGAACAGGATCGAAGTATAAGGCAGGCACATGAGTTGGTGTATGGTACACTAGGTATAGGACATTGCATATATAATAACAGGATTGGATTTACCCCCTAAGCAAAGAGTCGCTCCGCCACGTGTCGCGGTCATTGGGAGCACAGGGTTAACTAGTCCCCTCTTGCTCAACTTAATTCCCGGTTAAGACGCGCTTAGACGCATTTTGGCTTTCCGGAAGACCCCCGACGGGTTTGTTTAGGTGATCAAACCTCACCCCCCACGCGCACGTGTTTGGAACACGTTATTAATATTGGAAAGGTTTTGTGGAGATAACGTTTGTGGATTACTGTGGAAGATCGTGGTTTGATCGCGTTTTCTTGGTTTCTTGTTGTCTCTACTCTCATTGGCTGGCCTGATCGGGCGAACTTTCCCGATCAGTGCAGATACTGAATAAGTATCGACCCCAACCCGTTCTCCGGTGAAGATTTCCACCCGAGGACACCCCCCGTCTCGAGAAGGTCATCCCCTCCGACCTGATCAAGATCATCGTTTTCGTCACTGAGTCCACCTGAGTGAGTGTAACCACCCCCGATCAACGGGTACACAAGGTGAGATGAAGTTGAACATAGATCCTATTGCACATGACGACCGGTCGGATGACCGGGAAGATCAGATCAGTCTCCATAATGGTGATTCATCTAATTCTGATGGCGATAAGAATCAACGGAGTACCCCTCCGATAGTTGGTCGTCCGGGCCAGTGGGTATCCGCATTCCACCCAAGACTTCCGTTATGGATTTGGAAATCGGCTCCACCACACCTGCTACCCGGGGACCGGATGACGTAGTCGTCAAACTTACATGTATTGTCGGTTACGCTTTACTTTGCTTCTTGATTATCCTCCTTACCGACATATGCATAGATACTAACACTTGACCGCTCGGCTCGAACCCGATTCCAACCTGGCGAGCGATCTAGTTTAACATATTTTCCACCCCGGGCGGCAACATTCCAGCATGCTTGGTCGGGACGTACCACTTCTTCATCTGGTTGTAGAATTCTTCGATAGGGCACAGTCCAGCCTCGTGCACTTCCCCGCAAGTCTTGCAGGTGAACAAACAGTGTTCCGCCGGATGTCCTTTCCTTTCGCACTTCTTGCAGGTCAGCCGCTTCCAACAGCTCCGGTCGTCATGCTTGATGGACCCAGAGTGGGTACATTTCCGTCTGGGGTAATCCTGGTCAGTTCGAGCCGGAAAGCCCTTCTGTTGGCTGGACCCAGCTGGCAGCCTGGATGGCTGACTGGCTTCCGCCGAGAACAGGTACCGGTACTGCTCCTCCTCAGATTCGCCCCCAGACCGCTGGTACTCCTCTAGCCGCATCCGACTCTCGGGCGACCATGCGGACGGCATGGGCCGTCCTGGTGGATGGCGCCCGGCTTCCTTGATCCGGGTTAAAACGTGACTTGAACCGGCCGGCTCCAACTGATGGCTTGGGGCCTCGCCTCTTCGCTCTTTAGTAAGTGCGCAGCGTCAATTCCAGCTACGTGGTATTCTTCAATCGCAGTAACGACAGCTGGTCCGCCAGCTCCTGATCGTCCAACGTGCCGATAAAATGCTCCACATGTTCCCGAGCGGCTTCCGACCGGCTGGCATCTTCTTTAACCGGTATGTTCGCCCTCATGCCAGCGACATTTAGACGATGGAGGTATTCCAGAGGGGTCTCGTCTGCCCGCTTCTTGGTGTGGAAATGCTGGCGCGCTACCGACATTCCCGATCCGCAGTATTGCTCTCCGAAAGCTTCAACCAGTTCCTTCCAATCATCCCGGACTTCCCGGCTGAGCTGTTGGATCCAGTTTTTAGCCGGACCCTTCATCAAGTCTCCGAAGATCAGGCACTTCTCATAGTCCGGCGTCCGGTCTCTGAGAAATGCCGACTTCGTCTTGCTCAGCCATCCTCGGGCTTGGTCCTCGTCCATGTCTCGTCCAGTGAAATCCTTTAGCTCGGACGTGGCTGACATCCGCACCCTTGTAATCGCTCCTGAGTCCGGATCAAACGCTTGGGCCGAGGCCATGTTGGCTCGGCGAGCCATCCCCAGGTCCAGGTCATCCGGATCGTAGTGGTACTTGGCCGACTTGACGGATTCCATATCCACGTCGCTGAGAGACAGCTTCCTATTCGTTGGCCGACGTCCGGTCCGGCGACCTGTCTGGCGGCTTGGCGGGGCGGCATGGGGTTCACTCTGCTTGGACTGCACTGACTCCATGTCTTCGTCACTCGGCTCCCTCGCATAGTACTGGACTGGCTCGGACGCCTGAGTTCCACGACGAGCCGGCTGGTCCGGTGACTTCGGACTGCCGCGGCTGGCGCTCAGCCGACGTTGCTCTTCCAAGTATCGTTCCATCATCGCCGAAAACATGTTTTGCAGGTGATCCGGCACCTGAAGGCTCTCCTGGGGGGCGGATTGAGGGGCGACTTGGGGGGCGGCCGGGCTGCCAGATCGACATTCCTTTTTGATCCGCCCATCCGCGTCTTCGTCTTCCTCCTTCGGTTCTGGATCCGCCGTCGCCGTCCGCCGGGCCTGTACGCTGTACTGGCTGGCTTTCTTCCGCTCGGGCGTATCCGGATCCTCACGTCCTCCAATCTTCATGGCCGTCGCCACACGCGCTGCTCCCCTTGGGCCAAGCGTCATACGGGTAATACCCACCGATGAGTCGGTTGAATCCGCTTCTGAAGGGGCAGACTCGTACTGAGAAGAACCCGAGTGTATCCCGGCCGGTCTGCTTGCTGCCGGCGGCGTGGACGGCGCCACTCCAGTCGTGGCTGTCATCTTCTTCGACGGAGAACAGCCCACTAGCGGTACCAAGCGGTCGTGCAGTGCGCTGGATGCCTCCTTCAACTTGTCCACCTTCAGATCAAAAGGCTCGTTCGGGTTGAACACGCAGGTGTTAATGCCGGCTTGTTTGAGTTGATCAAATAGTCCTCTAATAAGGGACACGTGGCCCTCTGAGACAGTTGGGGGAGAGACGGGACCTTCAATCCGCCTCAGAGTTTTGGCCGTGTTATCTTCAGCACCTTATTCGTCCGCAAGAACTGCCCCAACTCGCGAAGATGGAAAGCACGCTCCAGGTCTGTATCCGTTGATAGGCCGTCCAACTTTTCTTCTTCTTCTTCAAAACGCGGCCTATCTTTGCAATCCGATTCCTGCCAATCCGGTCTCTTTAGGGGTAGGTGGCCCGGATCGTGACTTGGTCCCGATCCGGCCGGCTTCCCACTCCGGTCGTATCCGACTTCCGATTCTTCTTTCTTAATTTTTTCTTCTTTGATATCCATAATATGCATTTGTTTGTTAGGATCATGGTCGAAACCATGATCCTTCCTCGGACTATGGTGACTTGCACCATAATCCGATCCGGCTCCAGCTGGGGTATAGCGGCCGGTACTATAGTGAGTAGTCCCGTAATCCGGTCCAGTACCGTAATCCGGCCCAGCCGGAGCCTCTAGGGGGTAACTTCTTCTTTAATGTCGACCACGAACTCCCCCAATCCGAGTCGGCCATCGCATCCTTCCATCTTCAGCAGCATTGGGGGCGAAATGCCTTCCCCCAATGCACCCGACACAACATCTTCAACGAATTTGACAGGTTTAGGTCTTTCGCCCGCTAGGGACTCGCGGTGATATCCAGGGTCACCAAGAGATCCGGGCACGCGCACCATTGTGGTGTAGTCGCTCTCAGAAATTCTTTCTGAGATGCGAACACCCACGGGGGGCCCAGATGACTGACTGTCGGAGGGGGTACTCCGTCTATTCGAGTCATGATCTGATCCGGCATCCGGCCGGCTGGATCGTTCACTTCCATCACCTTGGTCGTGACGACTTGGATGATCCATGTTAAAAGCTCACCTTGTGTACCCGTCAGCACTGGCGGTTGCGCTCTCTTGATAGACCCTAGGGCGAAAAGTGTAAAGTCCGTCGAATAAGGAGACGAGGGTTAGGACTAGGGGTAGCCCCTGGGCGGAAATCTTCACCGGGGAGCTCGATTGGCAATATACTTGAAGTTTGTATACTGCGACGGCTGGACCGAGAATAATCGATCGGCCAGCTAAACCAATGACAATAAAGAGGTAAATCCAAACGTGTACGTAAAGGGGAATCCAAATATAACTCCACAATCTTCCACAGTAGGCCAAAACGTTACCACACTTTCCAATACTAGATATAACCGTGTTCAAAACACAAGCGACTTGAGGTGAGTATACGCAACGCCGCGACTCCCGGTCAGGGGACTTCCGGTGGGTTACTTTAACCTTCCCCGGGCAAACCAATAGCAGCATGAGGGGACCTTGTTAGCCCTTTGCTGTGAACCAATGAAAGCGACTTGTGTCTAAGAAAGCGAAATGTATACTGATTTTTATCCCTATGTGTAATACTCCCTTTTGTGTAACCTACCCCAAATAGCCCGGCTGGATAGTTATGTGCCTTACCTGAAATAGTCCAGTTAGCTTCATCAAAATCTCCTTTGTCTACTGTACACACACCAAACGGCCGGATGCTATTTGTGTACTGTACACTAAACCCAGCCGGATCGGACGGATGCTCTTTGGTGTACTGTACACCAAACCCAGCCGGATTGGCCGGATGCTCCTT
>MIQA02000089.1:0-45075 GCA_001887855.2 Sclerospora graminicola | reverse complement strand
TTTTTGAACTTGACAGCTACCTGGCCCTCGGTCCACGGCTGCTTCCTAGAAAAGGAAGCGTTCAGTGTGTCTGTTACCAGAAGTATCGATCCAATGACAAGCAGCACTGTAGAGCAGGCGGAGCCTCTTGACTGGATCGACTGTCTACTTCCTCCAGTGGACGAGTTCTACACGTACGCGCCGCAGATCGGCTCAGTACCCCTTACGACGAATGGTATTAACATTCGCAAAGACGTCGAGTTTGTGCCCTCCAGCCTGTGAAAGCCCATGTTTGTATACGTAGTCTGTAGATTCGCAGAGGAGAGAATGAGTGTAATCATGAAACGTAGCAGCAGCAACAGCTGTAAGTAATACAAAGTACTGTGCCTTCGCATTGGTGTCATCAGCCACTTTACTAATGAGGAAATGAAGTAGCAAAGTAGGTGGTCGGGTAGTAACTATTTTACCGGCGAGCGTCAATCGGACGCCGTCTCGGTATAGCTAAAAAACTACATCGTGTAACTGAAACCTCGGCAATAACGTTCAAATATTCGGTCTGTCTTCACATCGAGTCAACAACTGCTGAGATCTGGTCGCTAATCTCGGGTTCTGGCTACCGCCGGCGTTCGATGTCCGCCGTTTCCCTTACATAGGCGCTGACGAGATCGCGGTAGCCTTTGGCAATGTCGGCAGTGGCGCGCGTGCTGTGCTCGAGCGACTTGGCAATGGCAAACAGCATACGCCGTTCATCTGATAGAGATAGGAATCCCTTTCCGCCTTGTGCTTCCTGCTCCTCCAAT
Source organism: Sclerospora graminicola (assembly GCA_001887855.2). NCBI lineage: Eukaryota > Oomycota > Peronosporomycetes > Peronosporales > Peronosporaceae > Sclerospora > Sclerospora graminicola. The sequence goes on along the minus strand of MIQA02000089.1, from coordinate 44,296 downwards.
GCTCGACACCGAGCCGCTTCTTCCTGAAACATAGAGATGATATCCTGAAAGCCGCGTACCATGCCGGCAGCAGCCACGGAGCTTTCCTCCACCGACTTGGCTAACGATCGATTGTCGTCACTGTCACCTTCCAAGCTTAAAACCCGTGGTTCACTAGTGCTGCTTGCTTCGTCTTGACGCTTCCGCTTGTAATGCAGTCTAAGAGCTGGTGCTTCTATATCATTGGTCCGATGCGCTACACTTACTGTTTCTTCTTCTTCATTATCATCTTCAACTTCTTCCTCCTTCCTCTTTCCATTAGGATCCGTTTCCTGTTGCTGGTTATCCTCATTTTCCGCCTCTTGTGCCCCCACATCAGTATTTATCCACCCTTGTGCTTGCTCTCGTTTGGCCAGACACTCTCCCACAATGACCTTCATTTTTTCCTCAAAGATCCACGGCAGTTTGCCTCTAAACGCGTGTGCCTTCGGACGGATCCTCTTAATATTCTTCCACCATTCATCGCTCAATCCCACACCATCTCTACGAAAGCCTGGCTGGCTTTTTAGCCAAGTGAGCTCAACGTATTCGCTGCGTAAGTTTTTGAACTTGACAGCTACCTGGCCCTCGGTCCACGGCTGCTTCCTAGAAAAGGAAGCGTTCAGTGTGTTTGTCAATTGCTCTCGCGCATGCTGCTTAAGCAAAATGCCATTGCTGGTTACGTTACGCGAGTCTTCACGCAACGACCTGTACAGATCTAAGAGCTGTAGCGTTTCGGACACGAGGAAGAGTACCATGGCTTAATCGGCACGTTAGTTAGCTGATAATTGACGGTACAATCTGCTCATGTTGAAGCGCATACATGCCCTTTCTGCCAAAATTTAGGGGAAACTCTAACCCTCACCCACGGAAAATTTAACCCACGCCCATTTCCGCACCCATCGCTAATTTGACCCTTATTGGGTTATTTGGCTGGATCTGGGTATCCAATGCGCTAAGCAAAAGTTCCCAGTCAGCACTCTACCTATCGTGACCAGTGAAAATAACGACCTCGTAAGCTTTGGCTCGCCAAACGATCAACGGATTGACGCCTGCGGCTCGTACCCTGAACTTAGAGGTGTCCCGGGTTTCGTCACTAGTTGTAGCCATGTCACTTTAGTGACTTTAATGTGTTTGTACTTAATAGTACTTAGGTAGTAATAGTAATAGTAATACTAATAGTAATGCAGAGTTACCTGCTATTACTATGCACTTCTACAGTCTATTCTGTATGACAGAAGGAAGTGTTAACCCCGTTACGGTCGGTGCCTGAATGGCCCCGGGGACAAGGTGAGGTGGAAGTAGGTGTCCAGCACTCTTCTTTTCTTACTGTAGCGCCCTGCCCTCCACCTGTGAGATTGCCAACTGGCACCTCACCTTGCACGCCCTATTTATTTTAGTTAAACATGAATATATATGCATATAAAAATTCCTAGATATAAGTTGAAGGCAACTTCTGCATCTCCATATCTATGTATGTAGCCGCCCTGCGGTAGATGCCCTGCGTCTTGGGTGGCTCTTTTCATATTTGTGTATGTGGTGGAGCCGATTTCCAAATCCATGACGGAAGTCTTGGGTGGAATCCGGATACCCACTGGCCCGGACGACCAACTATCGGAGGGGGTACTCCGTTGATCCTGATCGCCATCAGAATCAGATGAATCACCATTATGGTGACTGATCTGATCTTCCCGTCATCTGACCGGTCGTCATGTGCGATTAGGATCTATGTTCAACTTCATCTCACCTTGTGTACCCGTTGATCGGGGGTGGTTACACTCACTCAGGTGGACTCAGTGACAAAAACGATAATCTTGATCAGGTCGGAGGGGACGACCTTCTCGAGACGTGGGTGTCCTCGGGTGGAAATCTTCACCGGAGAACGGTTCTTGACCTTCATCCCCTGTCGGGGTAACCAGATCGCACCGATTTCAGCCGATCGGGCCTGGTCGGACCTTCTTACATCATCCCTGGACAGATCCATCGGCCATCATCACTTGCCTTGACTTGACATTACTATCACGGCTCGCCCTTTCACATGCCCCATTCCATTCCATATCTGATCTTCGTATTTTGGGGCAGAATTAGTTGGCTCGGCCGATCCGGCCGGAACTTCGTATCATATCCAACTTCAACATCTGCACTGTTCATAGTTCGCCCCGATTACTGTCTCTGATGTGTCACGTCACCACTGCTGCGGTATCTTCAACTTGTCTCTGCCGATCTCGTCATACATCAACGTGAACTCCACTTAATAAACGTTATCCCGATCGCGATCGTGATCTTCGCCGTTCCATTAGTATCTGGGACCGGGCGTAGTAACGGTACTTGGCTTATCCCTCCATATCACGAACACCCGTTGACCACTACCTTTTCGTCGTAAGCGCGATCAACCTGTCCCACCCATCAACTGTCTCATCTTGATGGGTGTTCCATCGTCACCAATCAACGTTCATGTGTGGTCCACCTCATTCAACATTTTTCAGATCGCTTTACCACATGTATACTCACTTTCAGCAACTTGGTCGACATCCGGTATCCGGTTATCCAACATTTTCTGTCGTCGATGCTTTGTTGGACCTTTAGAGAATAACGCCGTGTTTGAGCCAAGTCGGTAAGGTGAACTTAGCCGTCAAGTCTCATGTACTAAGGGAAACTTCCAATTAGGGCCAATTCAGGGGGAAGTCTATATTCAACTCACGTTTTGGTTAAATCCAACTAAGACACAGAAATGATTAGGGGTGTCAAAAAAGTACTAGTATACAGTTGGTGTCCAATGCACATCTATATCGGGTTTGACATAGCATGCATAATCGTACCAAACATGCTGAGACGCGAATGTTCATATATTTGTGTCGTTTATTATATCGCTTTGTAAAAACTACCCTTCGCCCATTTTTTCTCATCACACAGCTCTGCACCCTGAAATACGAACCAATGACCAGCTTGAGCCATGGATTCCTCGATTGCGCCAATGACTCGCCAACAGCAACTGGTCCGTTCAAATTCATTATAAACCAGAGGCATCGTCAGGACGTTACGCACTTGGATCGGATCCACTAGTGATTTCGTCATTAGTGCGCGCCATCACACGGCTTCTGTTCGGCCGCAACATGTACAGATTGAAAGTACGCATGCTGCATCGTCCGAAAGTCATTCTTAACGCGGTAGACCATCCAGAAAATCAACGGGCTTCGGCGGACACCAATCTATTCTCTTGTGCAATGAGCTTTTCCCACGGCTTTTTCGTGTGCGTGCCCAGAATAGCGTCTTATTGCGGATAAAGATCCAAATCGTACATTGTTAGATAGTCGAACAGCTCGTCCGTTCCTTTCCAAGAGCAGGTCTCAATTATCGTGGCCATGAATAAACGGCTCCTTGCGGAAGATCATAACTGCGAACACGCAACCTAGACTCCACATGTCTAGCGAATAATCATACTCTTGCATGTCCACGAGTAGCTCTGGCCCCTTGAAGTAACGGCTAGCTACACACACATTGTATTCACGGCTTGGGTGGTACAACTCGGCAATTCCCCAATCTAACAAACGCAACTGGTTTTTTTCGTGGTCAATCATGACACTATAACGTCGCGGTGCATGATCCCGTTAAAAGGGAAGCAGTCCGTGTTGGGTTTTTTACGATTGTTAGTGGGGATTTTGCAAAATGTGAATTTCTACATTTAGACCGTATTGAATATGCGGAAGAGCGAAGCCAATACGTAGGGTAGCGGTAAAACACAGAAGGGATAAAGCATTCGCTTACAGTGGATGTTTGATACAGTACGACTATGCAATGCTTCTATCAAAACCCGAGATACATGAAGCTCCTGTATTCTTTTTTTGACAACCCTAACCATTTCTGAGTCCTAGTTGGATTTAGCCAGAACGTGAGTTGAATATAGACTCCCCCCAATTCAGTGCCGCTCATACAGTATGTGTGCCCAAAAAGAATTGACTTAGCGTACCACACATAGCCCTTATAATATCAGCAAAAAATGTTTCTACCAAAAAAAGTTCTAAATTTGCTGCATAGGCCCTATATTGCTTTGGATATAGGTTTAGGACTAAAATGAGTGAAGACTACGCCGGTCGTGCACCCCTGGATGATCCGGGCCCATCCACGGATCCGGATAACCCTGGAGACGGCAGCGCCGGAAAGCCAATAGTGGTCGACGAGGGCGACACAGGAGGGGTAGATGCAGGAACAGCAGGTCCTGCGGAGGCAGTAAGGCCGATGGAGGGAGCTGGGAACGCGATAGATGGAGACGGCGCAGACGGATCGATCACGGCTGGAGCAGATTCAAGCGGCACCGTAACAAACGCGCAAGCAGAGGCAGTAGACGAACCAGTTTCGGTTGAAAACCAGGTAATACCGGTTTCAAACTCGGCCGGATCACTGGCGAAGGAACCCAATAAAGAGGAAGTAAGAGCGGTAATACCGGTATTACCGGTTTTCAAATCTCAGGTTAGTAACAAAAACCTGACATTTGGAAAAAAGAATCAAGGTAAGGGAGCAGCTGCGGCTGCTGGCTTAATGCAAAGGGTGGCACCAAGTGATGCGCAAGTGCCACAAGGCCTAGCTCAAGCGCTTCACACTGCCTTAAAAGAAGCGTCGGCAACAAGGCCACGGGCGCAGGCATGGTTAGACCTGGTCCGCGACCTGTTTGAAGCCATTTATGTCAAAGTACGCGGACCGATGTCTCGCATGTCCGAGGCGGCAAAGCGGTTTCCCAAGCTCAAGACAGCTGAAGCTGAACGTTTACTCGATTACTTCGAAATCATGGTGGTAGATGGAGGTAAGGAATGGACTGAATGGCGAAACCAAGTAGTTGGAGCAGCGGTACAAGCCCAACGTTCAACGCTATCTTTTGAAGGGATTCTATGGAAGAGCATAGGACAGGAAAAGGTCAAGAAGGCGGGCTTTATGCCAGCCCCTCTTAAGGGATGGGTAACGAAAGTCACAGGACAAACAGAGGTGAAGGCTGGTGACAAACATACCGAGAAGATATATCTTTTCAAAACTACCGTGTTTAAACCTGATGAAATATCTCGATTGCGTGGCGTATGTGAGAAGGATTACGGAAAATTTGCGCCGATGACGGTACGCGCTGGAACTGATGACGAGTGGCGTATCGTGCAAGGACTTGTGGAAGGAACGATTGTGGCCAAACAGATGCCACAATTTATTAAAAGGATTATGAAGATTGACGAGCAAGTACGCCTGGTTCAGACAATACGAGCTCAAGTGGAAGGGTGTCTCGTGATGGATTTGAGTGGAGAAAGTCAAATCAAGGAACCCTATTTAAGTACTAAGTGTCTCCAAGAAAGTGTGGCGACAGCAGCAGTTACTCGTGGGACTAGTGATGTAATGCTATGGAGGATGGTTGCTCAAGTAAAAAGTATCAGTTATGATGGAGTGAAGCACGCGCTGTTTTTTCACTTTTTCACGCGCGATATAGCGGCAAAGTTTGCCGGAATGAAAGTTCCATTCCACAGATTCGACCATACGTTGCGAAACGTCCATCAGGAGCAGACGAAAGCGCCGAGGTCGGCATGGGAAGCTCAAGTGGATTGTAATGGAGAACGCTATGTGCAAACGGGCTATTACTCTTGTGTTCTCAAGAATATTACCAGGGCAGTGGATTTATTAAAATTATCTGGCTATCTACGAAAGATTTTGGGAGTGGATTTCCAACTAGATGATTTAGACAAGGGGGGCCCATACTCTGACACTTCTACGCTTTGGGAACTGATAGTGGAGTCGGATGCCTTCCCTTTGGCATTACGAGGAATTAAACGTATCTACTGGGGTCAAACCATGATAGTCGTGGAACATCCAGCCATGCGAGGCAGCAGACAGTGTCTAAGATGTGGAGAGGCAGGTCACCCGATGAGAAAATGTTCAGCGTCGTTAGAAGAACTTCTGAAGACGCATTGTTTACAAGTGGATCTAGATGATTTCAAAAAGTTCACCCCCCCAGCAACCACTTTTCGTAGCATGGAAGAGTTACGAGAACAAGTAGAAGCAGTACGGCTTCGCCAAGGTGAGAAAACTGCTCAGCAAGAGGACAAGGACGAAAGTCGGGATGACAGTAACATTGAAGAAGACAAATCTTCCCAGAGAACGCCTGTCACAGACAACAAGCCGACGGCAGCATCGACAAGAGACAGTGGAGTTGACAACGCACCGGCTCACCCAATTCGAACGAGATCCGAGCCGGCAGAATGGGTCACAGTGACACCTAAGAAGAAACGACGTGAGGTTAATCCGAAACAAACGAATCGATCATCACAACAAGAGACGGGTTCGACGTACACATCCAGTTTAAAAGCTGACTTAGCAACGCCCAACCCGAAGGAAAGTTCTCAAGCCCAGTCGGGTATAGTCACGAAAGAACTTTCGTCCGCCGGGACGAAAACAAAGGAAACAGCTACGCAGCTGAAGGCATCAGTCACACCGGTAGTAACTTCAACTCAACCAGAAGTGATACAAAAGAACAAGAAATTGGCACAAGAAAAAAGTCGAGATTTTAGAAAAGAAGGCTAGCACCCTACTAATGCTCGAGGGCAAGGTGAAGACATGTTTAGCGGCCATGATTGGACAAATAGACGAGGAGTTTGGAAAGGTAGTAAAAGTGCAGCCGAGAGACGAAACCGGAGCGGGTCTGCCGGAGCTGAACACGATACAAGATGTTATTCACTGGTTAAATTTCCAGTCAATTCCCACGCCGGCGACCGGAAATTGCCAGATTTTTGCGGTATGTCAAGGGCTTGCGTGCTCGGATCTGCTATCAGACAAGGAGAGTTTATTGGAGGACATGAACAAGCAACTCAAGCAAGGATGTTTAGCACGGGCGCTACTGGATTTTGACATTAAGTTTCCCCCAGGGGTAAGGAAAGATACACTGAAGGAATTGCAGAGAGGAACGAATAGCACGTCCCAGAAGGAGACGAAAAGGTTATTCCAGGAATATTTACTGGAGTTTGCAGCGAGTAGTTCCCAAGTGGATGTGAATATCGCGACGGATACATGGGGCAGTAATGACACATTGCTAACCCTAAGCACGGTACTCCAGCGGGATATATATGTGATTAGCCATCCACCGGGATTCAAGACACCGGGAGTAAATTACTACACACCAGAAACTAGAACAGTGAGGGGAAAGAGCTATCAAACAAGTGGAGAATACCCCATGACCATTGCAGATTTTTACAACAAAATGAAGAAAATTTTGCAAGATGAGAGAGAAGACGATAATGGGAAATTACCGATTATATTACGTTATGGGGGTCAACACTATTCGGCGATGTTGTTAGGACATCGAGAACTGGAAACAGAAGATGTTACGATGGTAGAAAGTAGTGAAGAGGAAGACTACGATGACGATAGAGTGTCTGAAAATAATGATATCGCATCAGAAAAAGCTGACTGTGGCAGTTCTACGGAGTTGACGATAAGAAGTGACGATTCTGTAACTAGTTATGGCAATCAGTCGCCCTGGGACCCAGATCAATGGGAAGGAAATTTCGAGGACCTGATTACTCGGCTAGAAGGGCCGACTATCCATCACGGCTTGAAGTGTGAAATCACAGATATAATAATGACAAAAGATCCACGCATGTGTGAATTATTACATTTCTTAGCGGACACGGTGAGTAAACTGTCTTTACCGGAGCAAGAAGGGTTGATGAAAGTCAACATTACGGATCCCAATATTCAAAAATACTTCATGCAAAAGTACCAAATTTCGGCACCTATTTTGAACCAATGGTATGGGAAAGTGTGGTTGGATAGCCAATCGGAATCGGACAGTATGCTTATTACGGATGGTTCACCGTCAGGGTCAGAGTATAAAGATTCGGATGGGTCGCCTAGTTCACAAGAGTCAGCAGTCTCGAAACAGGATCAAATTCAGTCACAAAAACGGTTATGTCGTCGAGATGGTGACGTAACGACGGCAGAACCTATGGAGGTAGAAACAGTAGCTCGGGAACTAGTGGACGACTTTGAGAAAAGCGATGGAGTCGAGGTTACGGAACGAATGTCTCTGGATGACTTTAAAATTGCGTGGCACGAATTATTGCCACATTGGGAGGAGCAAACTGGAATCCCGTTTCCACTGGTCAGTTCGACCAAGACCCTTTGGGTGAAAGTGGCCCATCATGAGTCGAATAGGTTATTACACCTAATTAAAGATGTACCAGGTTCGCATTTTATTTTGGACAGCGTACACCCAAGTGTCTTGGTAGAATTAACCAAACATTGGAGGGAACAATGCTGGCTGGATGTTATTGAAGCAGGCAAAAGAGAAGGGTTGGCGGACATTACTGGTCAATGGTTTTCGGAATGGGAACATAGGTTTATGGTTATGATTGGTTCCGCCCAACGTACCGCAATCATTAACAGCACGCAGGAATGGACCAGATTACGAAAGTTACAATATGGAGGAAATGCGATATTGAAATTATTAGCGCCGCGACAGGTTATTCATTTGGCAGGGATGCTAATTTGTTCACACATTTTCGCCGAACAAATCGCAGCATTAGTTGGAGATGACTATCATCCAAATGATACGATAATGTGCTTACTGCAAAGACATCTACGGGTAGTGAACCAAAGACAAGACTATGCAGAAAGGCTTCAATTAATCAAGAAAGGGGCACCAGAAGCATGGAGGGATTTGTTCGAATTTTGTCATGCCCCAACTTTGTTACAAATGGCCAAAAATACCGAAAACCAACATCTGGACCAGGAGAGTCCAGTTCGTCATTAAGGGCACCGAAACAGTTGATATCAGTCACCATACGTATTTCTCATTAGACAAATTGGAACCTTATGTGAAATACAGAATGCTCGAGGACATGAAATTTGGTGCTGATGCGAAAGAACAAGGTAGATTTTCGAAGGCAGACACAAACTTAATTATCAGTCAGAATGTCAGAGGGTTTGCCCATAAAGACATAAATACCTGGATGTCAGCATGGAGACGGGGATATCCGAATAAATCAGCTGAAATGATTTTTCTTCAAGAAACTGACGTGGATTCGTTCTCGGATGGTGAAGCAATGGCAAAACAGTGGGCTCTGATGTGGGGAAAGGTGGATCAATATAAATTGTTGTCTTACTGGAGCATTTTTCCAAAAAAACAGGGAGGGGTAGCGATCCTGCTAACACCAGCGATTGCCCCGCATATACTACCATGGAAGAAAGAGCATTGGTCACAACGTTTAATCGTTTTGAAGTGGAAGGAAAGTATAATTATGAATGTTTATGGGCCATCTGGAGATGTTAAGGGACGTGAAACCTTTTACAATTCGATGCGACAAATTTTCATCCGTTGTCCACGGCACTGTTTAATAGGTGGAGACTTTAATTGTGTCGATTCGCCTACTTTAGACCGCCATGGGGGTATCAGATCGACCCGGCCGGAGAGCAAAGCTTTGCGACGGGTGGTAACTGAATGGAAATTAGAGGATGCACGACACTTAATGATATCCCCTTTAGAAGAATTGACTATTGAACCCCATCAGCACTTCACCTATTGGAGAGGGTCACAAGCTAGCCGGCTGGACAGATTTTATGTATCTGGAAAATGGGTCAATTGGGTGGTCTGGGTGGAGGTAGATCCTCCACCAGTGTTTTCAGATCATAATCAAGTCAGTTTAATTTTAAAGGATCCAAGCGTATCTAGAAGCCTCACACCGGCTCGCAAATTTTCGTATCCATTCCCAGGATCACATGGGGAACGAGCAAAGTTGATGATAATGGAACAATTAGAAGATCATCAATGGAGTATGAAGCAAGCTCCTCATTGGGATAGTATAATTGACTGGTGCAAAGAGGCTGTTTATAAGGTGAGGCGAACGTTGGCTCGGAAGAGGCGGAAAAGAGTGCAGCACCTTAAACGGACTATCAGTGAAACAGCGGTCACACGCAAGAATATGGTTTCAGCTATAGCGGAATCACTGCACCAAGAAAAGTCAATACGAAGAGGAGCGAGATTGCATCGATCAAAATCAGATGTAAGATGGTTGTTTAAGCGAGCATCTGTCTGGGAAAGAGACCAGACAGTATCGCAAATCCTTGCAACATCAGGACCACCTTTCGCACCAACTTTATCGATTCCAGACCGCTTCGCAGTGACCTGGTCAGGAATTTTAAGCCACAATCATAGCGAAATCGCAGAACCAGACATGTGGAAAGAAGTACAAAGATTCACGACGATACCAACAGACAGGAAAGTGACGGATGAACAGAATCTAGCATTACTGGAAGAAATTACAACAGATGACGTAGAATGGGCGATCAAAAGTATAGATAGGAGAAAAGCCGCTGGCCAGGATGGCATTGGAAATGATTTTTACAAGGATTTCTCGTCTATATTAGTGGAGCCGTTAACGCAGACGTTTAACGATATTCTGAATGGAGGACAACCACCTACGTCATTCTTGAAAGCCATAGTCATACCTTTACGAAAAAAGGGTGACTCTAACAATGCACTAGATTACCGACCCATCTCTCTATTAACAACCAGTTATAAATTGTTGGCCAAGATTTTGGCACGGCGCCTTCAGCGGTTTCTAGGGAATTTGATCGGAGAGACGCAACAGGGATTTGTTCTTGGAAGAAAGATGGATAAAGCAGTTATTCTAATGAAGGCAACCTTTGAAGCTTACCGAGAAAAAACGAAGGTGTCAGCGGCGCACAGCGCAGGGGTGCTATTCCTCGACTTCAGTAAGGCATATGACACAGTAGCAAGAAGTTATCTACTAGCAGTGTTAGCATTATTTGGTTTTTCAGCGGAGTTTGTGGATCTGATGGACCGGTTACACGCCGGAACAACAGCAGAATTTCTCGTGAACAATCAGCTTGCAAACCCGATTTCTGTTACTTCAGGTATAAGACAGGGGTGCCCATTAGCCCCCCTGTTATTCATCCTCGCGGTTGAACCACTGGCACTTGCTTTGAATGCTAACCCTGATTTAATAGGTGTTCAACCTCTGAAGAATGACTTGAATGTTTACCACCGATTTTCCGCGTTTGTAGATGACTCCACCGTGTTCCTACAACATGCGGAGCAGATACCAGAAGTATTGAAAGTGGTTAACAGGTTTGGAGATCTTTCAGGATTAAAAATTCAACCAACTAAAAGTCAGTTTGTTTTTTTAAATTCCCAGTATGTACCAAAAAAGTGGTACGGTTTACCGGTTTTACCAGAAGGGAATACTGTTCGATATTTAGGGTATCAATTTGGATGGGGAGAATTACAAACAATCAATTGGGCTCTACGATTAAGTTCTATCAAACGAAGACTTGCGACAGCAACACAATGCGGGACATCATTCATGGATCGTGTACAACTATTTAATGTGATTGCTATCCCTTCGTTGCTATTCACTGCTAGGATGTTTGATCCTCCGGTGGAGATATTACAAGAAGTCGTCAATCTTCAGAAGGCTTTTGTGTGGAGGAAGACAACAGCGAGCGAAAAAGGACGGCACAAGATGTCACCTGCACTTCTATTTACGCCACATGCAGCAGGGGGAGTTGGTTTAATATCGATTCCTGTTGCATTAAGAATCCAGAGACTAAAACTTGCGTGTCAATGGCTTCTAGCGGCGAAGGACTACTATCAGTCGGCTTGGCTAAGTCTAACGGGCATTGGGACGCCTCTTCTATCCGGGGAACGTTTATCTCCAGTCAAAGGATATAAGGAGTGTAACTCATGCAGCGTGGTAGATGCTATGGCAGGACGAAGCTTACGACGTGAGGTAATGGAATGGATGGGTCCACGTTACTCGGAGCAAATGAGCATCAAGACCTACACATTAAGGGAATTACCTCCGGTTGTCCGTAGGATGGAGGCATCGCTCGACAATAAAGGAATTGGTCTTACGCACGGAGAGAGATTCATCATTCAATTGGACATTGACGCACATCCGTATCACAGCGAGTTGCCGAGTCATTCTGTTCCCTTTTGGGGAACTTACGGTTGGGCTATGAACCCATGGATTCGAGATGGGCACGCAATGGAATTGACATCGACGAAATATGATCGGATACCCCAGCTTGCGATTCGGGATCTACATATTCAGAGACTAACTAAATCTTCGTTTGTGTGGCAGGTAATAGGAGTTCATGGGAGATCCCACACCCGGGCCAAAGTGGGACGGTGGCTCTGTGCGGTGATAATTGCGTCACCCAGAGTTTCGGTTGGGCACTATTTAGGAGAGGCCCCGCCCCTGCAGATTTGTAATGGACCAGTGTCGCTCAAGACCCTAACTTGGAAACTAACCTCAACAGGAATTATTTCCGGTTACAATGACAAGCAGGAAACATGTGTGATAGCGAAACAACAAGCAGATGGGATTCTGTGGAAAATTCTAAGCAGTTCCCTACACGATCCGATCGGAGGACACACATTAGTGAACAATAGGATAGCCTTCCATCCGCACCCTGAGGTACATCTAATCGGGTGGCCGTCAGATGATACGACTCCAGTCAACCGGATATGGGCGAAGTTTCGTAAATCGTTTCGACGGTTCTATTTTAATGGAGTTGCCCCACAGTTGAAACCCCTTCTTCAGAAATGGCAGCGGAAATGTTCTGAGAACGATTGGTGGAAACAATTACAAGACATAGAACCAAACAAGGTATGGGAACATACGAATATTTTAACGCATTACCAAGTCTGGGTCCAATTCCGTATCTCTACTATGCAGCTTAACACATTCTATGAACGCGGAGTCGGCGTCTCTGGATGTGAACTAGACAGGAGATGCAGCAGCAGGAGAACTGGACTGTATCACATATTTTGGGAATGCAAGAGGGCACAGGATTTTTGGAAACGGTTAATCTGTCACTGGAGTGGAAGCGATCAATCACTTTTAGCTCTACAACAATTCCAAGGAGCAATAGTGATGAGGCAAGCGCCTCCAATTGGTAAGCCGGTCAAACAGGCAATGATGAATAAACATGGCTGGTACAGTGAAGACTATCAAGAAGTGCTCGACAGACTATGGAGTGGGATATGTGGCATTGCGACTTCGTGGATGTGGCAATTACGCAATCAGGTGATATTGCAAGGTACCGTGAAGACCGCCAGCGATCACCAAGAATTTATTTGGAGTCAATGTCAAGCGCAACTGGAAGCGGTTGCAGACTACGAATCCAAAATTCCAGAAACACGCGAGGAAGGGATCCGACTGAAGATCAGTATCAAGTGCTTATTCGACCTCACCCCAGCACCGGATCAACAAAACCCCCGCACCAGACCTGTCCGAGCCAGTCGAGATAGTTCCACTAGCTGTGCCATGTTAGCTGAGCCTAAGTTACATACTAGACTCAATATGTTTATAGTAGCTAATAGTTAACACTAATTAGACTACCTTTATTATTATTATTAAATGTTTCTACCAAATGGTACGCTTAAGTCAACTCTTATGGTATTGTCGGTCCCAAATCAGGTGTTTAATAGGGTATGAAAAGACCTTATTGAGGGTTAGCCGGAATGCTAAATCGGGGTAGGCGGATGGTTACGCATTCCTGGTTGAGTTATTGGTGTATCGACTGTAGCGCTTAGTCACCACCATCGATATATTTTGGCTCGAAGTCTCCAAATTCGTCAGTATCGTCTTCTTAAGCATCATCACCTTTGCTGTGGCCTACACCTTCCATCTCAAGCATCTCTTTGTGCATTTAACAGCAGTTTCATACATGCCGAGGTACATATTTTTTGGACACGTTTTCTTCGGTGGCATCAGGCAGTGTAAATGCTTCCTTAATGGACCCTTGCTTACTGCCTTCCACGTACTCCGTCACTTAAAAACAGCTCCATGATAAGCAATCACCACAGCAATGAACGGTTTATTAAAATGCCCTGCGAAAGCTGTTTGTAGGACCGCTTCGTACTATTCCTCTTCTTCTAACACCTCCCAAGGCACGTACTTAACAATGAATTGGCAGTACACCAGCACCGCAGACTCTTTTTCCGCGTGCTCTTCAGTCAATGCTCGCGCTTTAGCACCACGACAATCGTCAACCAATGCAGATACAAGACCATGTCGTTAATGGAATATATCTCTATTTTCCAAACTCAAGCACAACTTATAGTTCTTAATGCCACGATCAGGCATCCCGGCTTCACAAAATGCAGCTGCGAGTTGTTTCAGCAAACTGCGCACAAAAAAAATCAGTCAACCACTAAAGCAGAAAAAGAATCAGGACACCACAAGCGTCAAAGTTACCTAATATAATCCCTAGTGTCATTATGCACTGCGAGCTTTCCCTCTTCCAGCATTTTTTCGTTCAAATCGAATGTCTCCACTGGATTAGGAAACTCGTTACGTAGCTCGGCCAGTTCCCCGCCGCGACCATCGCCGATTGTGCCGCTGGTCAAGCAGCACTTTTTAGCTTTCAGTCCGATGGCGGTTTGGTCCTTTACGCGCTGAAGCTTTATGTGGAGCCGATGATTTAGAAAAAAGGCGTGCAGCTCCTGGAGCCAAGGCGTTGTAAGCTTGCTCGTCTACACACGAGTTGTTTTTGATAGAAAGATCGAGCGTGAATACGCCGAAATGTCGTGCGGCTGGTCTTGTTGATGTCTCCTATCTTCACTGAGAGATCAAAAATCATCGTTATTCTGATCCTGCCGTTTTGGAACGTTTTGCCGCGGAATGCTAGTCACAGAACCGGCATTCGATGTCGCTCGTCGTGAAAATCTGCGGCCCACTTTAAAAGCTAAATAAATCGAGGGTTACGGACCTTATCGAGGTTACATGACGTACTACCTCTGGGTGGAAATAAACGCAATAAAGACCTTCAAATTTAAATATCCGTATGAAACCACTTGCTTCTCCGCTGTCGGGCGGGAGCTTCTTCGTCTGTTAGCACGATGTAAGACCAATTATACATATCTTCATTGAGCCACTTCTTACCAACGTGATTTAGTTGTTCATACTATCGAAGTCCATTGTAAAATCATTGACAAAACCAAGGCCAAAATCTAAGTCGCATACACTGGTTTTTGCAAAGAACAGAGGTTTGGTACGGCCAGAAGCTCGGCTAAGCTCTCCTTCTGTTATCAAAGGCCCTCATAAGGTACTCGGCGAAACCAGCGAGCTCCGCGGTTCGTCTCTGCACCTGACGATACTTCGCACGAACTTCTACTTCACGTTTCTGCAACTCTTGTCAGCTTACCTTCGTTGGAAGACGCGTTTTATCTTGCTGCTCCTGCAAACTTCATTCTTGGTCACTTTACATGCCGCCTGCTTGAATTTGGTCCATCTTCTCGCAATTGTCGACCTGTGACGACCAAACTTATCCGCTAGTGCAGCCAGCTCCTCTCTTGACATATCATCGTTTGTAGGGCGCTTCAGAAGCCCCACAATATTTTTTCTGCGTTCTGTATCGTCGAACGTTCGCATGACAGTGGTTCTACATCTCCAGGCGGCTTCTTCTTTGCTGGGCAGAATTTGAGTTTTCAAAATTCTGACCTGTGAACTTTGGGACGTGGTAATAAAGCCATTTCTTTTCAAAAAAAAATCAATAAGGACTTGGCAATATAGAGGAAGTTAAGGCCAATCGATTCGTGCAGTCAGATTGATCTAAAACACAATATTTAAAAAGATATTTAATTTTGAAAGTCTTTGTTGCGTTTATTTCCGGGGACCCACTAGGTGCACACCCCCTTTTTGATACGTGCACACCCCTGTACCATTCAGTAGGTACAGCGTACCGTATAGAATGAAGAAATATCTATATGACATGCGCACAGGTCCGTCAAGTGCAACGATTTCTCCTCAAAAGCTGACAATATCTTCTCTGCATTTGACGATTTTTTTGTGCAAATCAGGCATTCAAAAATGATCGACTTAAGGAGTGTAGTCTCCAAAAATGCAAAAGTTAAGAGCTGCGAGGGCACTGTCAAGTAATCAGTTATTGAGCCAAAGCTTCTGCTCTTTCCTCTGAGTTTTATGGAGTCGATGCTTTTATTACCTAATTGTAACTACTTTTTGACCCTTTATTGTATGAACCACAATCCTCTAAAGGACTGTCAACCCGCTTCTCATATGGACACAAAGTTTTGTTACTAAATTACTAGGGATTTTGGGCCCAGCTAAATCAATTTTGTTTAGTAATATTCTCGTCAAATAGAAAGCAAGATTGCAGCAACTATTTGGGTTGTGGTTTTTTAGGAGGTAAATCTGCTTTTTGTGCAAGCCTAACTATGCTTATTTTTTAGTTTAAAAATTGAACTTAGATTTGGTTCAACTGCATCTGGTTCTGGAGGAAAAAATAATTGGAAGAGCGAATTATTATGGGTTTCTTATGTATTATGCTTTATAATAGATTGCTGGCTGATCTTGCAATGTATGCAAGCAATCTAGCTACCAGTAATTCTAAACCAAGAGAGGGCCACCAACAGTCCGGGCTTTTACGTATTGAGAATAAAACTTTTATGTCGGACGATCTTGTCGTGTTTCTATCTATAGTTTAATTGATTGCGTCCGGGCGATCTGGATATCTTAATTGTAACAGAAAATTTGTGTTTGTGTTCCGAATACGGACCTTTTTTAAAGGATTGACGAGTCAAAGAATAATAACTTCTGTAACGCCGAATCAGTTTTCGACCAGCACGCAAGTAGTAATGCGCAGGCTAGTCGCAGCTCTAGAGGCTGCCTAAATCTATATTGGTACAATTTTATTGCCAGAGTTATCAAAGGTTCATACAAGCTGAAAAGTGTTCAAAAATATAATGATTATGCATCAGCTAAGTTTTCTTAACCTGTATCAAGTTTCTTACGATCTCTTCTAATTCAGCGAGTCGTCTTCAGATATTAGCGGGATCGAGTTGCTGAAAGACCCACTTTGTACGTTGTACCTACTTTATGGTACAGGGGGTGTGCACGTATCAAAAAGGGGGTGTGCACCTAGTGGGTCCCTTATTTCCGCCCAAAGGATTATAAATTATTCTTAAGCCTCTTAATCTGGCGGATATACCGAGGTACTGTATTCTTTTAGGGAAACTCTAAGGGCACCGTCTAATATTGATTTGGGCACCAAATCGGACTTAGGGGCGTTCTTATTTTCCCACGGAGCTCCCGGGAGAAAAAATCGAAACCTGATTGGACAATAAAATTTGAACCGCCTGTTTTTTGTTACCCTCTGCTCCCGATTTCCGTCCCGCTCCCGCCGCCAGAAAAGGTTGGTGGGAGAACGGGAGCACAGCCAAAATAGAAAACGGACCATAATCTGATGAATTACATTACCTTTATTATTATTATTAAAATGAAGCTGAATCGCGCAAGTATGCCGTGATTGCGGTATTTGCAAGCTTTTTGCCGTGCTGCAACACGTCGGGATGCCAAACTAAAACGCAATAAGACACAGAATTGTGAGGCTGCCAAAAATCAGCAGAAATCGGGCCAGAAAGACTTGCTGCATCCGTTGACGCGCGTCCTGCGCTGTCAGGTGCGGGTCTTCTCGACGGTGCTCCACGGAGAATGGCGGTTGCTGCACAAGAAGTACAGAGCAGGGAAGCAACCATCAGATGTTTTTTCGTCCGAGCACCTTTCTTACTTACGTATGGCAATGCGGGATTGAAACCAGAAGCCGAAAATGGATTCATTTGGGCGTTCCCCCAAACTATGGACAATATTATAGTATTTTATCAAGAATCTGTCAAATATCCCAAATGACTCCATACATTATAAGGCCATCGACGTCGAAGCTGTGAAACGTCTGGCCGCTGCCCCAGAGGACGGCGAGGGATGCTGCCATCCGACACTTGGTGGTGCGTTCTGACATCACAATAACTTAGTGATCTTTAGGTGCAACCTAGTGCACCATCTAAGTCCAACCGTGGATCGACAGTTTCAGCACCTCTAGCGTACACTGGAATCACATTCTCCTCGCTGATGCCAGCCTTGCACACAGGACACTCGGAATGGTTTTGCATCCACTGCGCACCGAAAAACATATCAATAAGGCTATTATTTATGTAGATGTTTGTGTACATACCTGATACAAACACGGCCAACTAGGAGTAATCTCAGAAAACTCAGCGTCAAGACAGATTCACATGATAAATAATGCATACTCACCAGTAAGGGTAGCCACAGGTCGTCACCACTGGATTAGAGACCGTGTCCAGACACACATTGCAATCAAAGCAAATCTGCCTGCTATCCTGTGGTCACCTTTACTGGTGAGTATGCATTATATTAAGTTCTTTGTAATGTTCACAGACATTCAGGATGTTCCAGCCACTTCGTGACTTTCAAGGCCCAAGATATCTCCTTTATTATTCGAGCAGCAATTGATCATGTGTTGCATGAGAAAAGAATTGTCCAGTTCTTGGATAAAAACACGTAACGTTGTTGAACGTGTTTCATGACTGAGATGAATGGGAATGACACAACGTCGATCAAGACTCTTTTGTTTGCACTATCACGACTTATTCCAGCCTGATACTATTGGGAATATACGCAACACTCTTGTCATACCGCCGGAGGGAAAATCCCTGTAGAAACAAGCGCTCGACCACACCTTCATGGCCTTGGAACGATACATGCAGTCCAATTTTAAACTGTTCATCTTGGAGTGTCATCAGTCCTCCCATAATGTTCTTTAACTTAGGGACACAAAGAGGCCCCGAAAATCTAAATATCGGGAAAGAATTGTGAAAGTTTTTTTACACACCACACGTACGTACCCACAATGTGCAACACATCGACCATAATTGACTGCAAGCGGTCGACACTTGACCCGACTCAAAGTCGGTAAATTGACCAATTTCATCAATTATACACGTCGACACCACAGCTGCGACCAACAAGATATTAATCACCTGAAGAAGAAAGAGTAAAACGGGACAAACATTTAGCCCTAAAATTCGAAAAAATGCCCTTGGATTACCACGAACGTACTCCAATTCCCTCGGTTATAATCATCACGCGATTGTAATCTGAGGGCGTTATGGTAGCCATCTCGACGAGCGTTGCATTATCATCGGCCATGTTGCTGACGTGAAATAATCGAGTGCAGAGTATTAGAGTATTAGAGTATTAGAGTATTAGAGTATTAGAGAATTAGAGCACTAGGTTACCAGGAGAGACGTTGTCTTCGTTTTTGCTTGACGACGCCAGCATTCGAAGAGCGCGGTTTGCACGTGATTATTTTTGGTTTTGAAAAGGTTACGTGGACCACATTCGTCCCGAATTTACTTCTTATTTTTGGGAGACGGGCACAGCGTACAGGCTTCCCTCCCGGGAGCTCCCGGGAGCAAAATAAGAACGCCCCTTAACTGCGATTAATAGTTTAGACAGGAGGAAAGCGGCGGGCCCAGATGGGCTGAGCAATGACTTTTACAAGGATTTCTCTGAAACGTTTAGCCCTATCTTAACGGAAGTGTTTAACCAAGTTATGGACGGGGAAAATCCTCCACGGTCATTTCTAAAGGCGTTAGTCATTCCGCTGAGGAAAAAGGGGACTCGTCCAACGCTTTCAACTACAGACCAATTTCTCTTCTCCAAACAAGTTACAAAATACTGGCAAAATTTTTGGCTTTTCGTTTACAACGCTTTCTAGGCAAATTGATTGGCGATACGCAGCAGGGTTTTGTAATGGGTCGTAGGATGGACAAGGCGGTAGCGATGTTAATGGCAATACTCCATGACCCCAATTTGAAATATTTCACAAGTTCTTAACCTACTGTCTGCCCTGGCATTCTGTTTTTAGATTTCGCCAAGGCATATGACACAGTGGACTGGCGGTATTTATATACTGTACTTATCGTTTTGGATTTTCGGCGACATTTATTACTTTGGTACAACGGTTACACGAAGGTACCACTGCGGAATTTCTCGTAAATAGAGAATGTTCTAAACCGTTACCTGTGAAATCTGGAATACGACAGGGTTGTCCGCTGGCGCCGCTTCTGTTTATCCTGGCTATCGAACCATGGCTATAGCTCTCACTCAATCGGATTTCCTTCAAGGTATTCCGTTGACTAACGCTGCTACTCCGGGAGAACATCGGTTCTCGGCCTTCGTAGATGACTCTACTATTTTTCTCCGACGAGCAGGGCAAATTACAACGGCGATGCAAATTGTGAATCGGTTTGGTGAAGCCTCCGGTTTGCATGTGCAAGCCCATAAATGTCAATTCCTCTTTTTGTCGCCGACTATCTCATGTCCAGATTGGAACGGTATCCCGGTAGTCAAATCTGATGCAACGGTGCGTTATTTGGGATATGAAATAGGGCACGGTAATCTTCCGGAGGTGAACTGGGCAATTAGAATAAGGCAAATTCAACGGCGGCTGAGTATCGCGACAACGCGATTTACTTCAGTTACGGACAGAGTGGTATTATTCAACGCAATAGTAGTACCAGCAATCATGTTTACGGCTCGAGTTTTTGACCCCCTGACAATGTTCTGAAGCGGTTGGTACGTCTGCACAAACGATTTATTTGGAAAAACTCGACGGTAGGAGATCCTGTGTCCCATACAATCTCACTGGCTTTGCTATTCGCCCCGAGAGGAGCGGGTGGACTGGGGCTTACTTCTCTACCTTTAGCTCTGAGAGTTCAAAGAATGAAGGACGCTACAGTCTGGTTAATAGGAGCACCGGATTTGTATCAGAGCGCATGGGTTTTTTGGCGGCTAAATCATGGTGTCACTAACTATGAAGTAGGTCTATCACCACACAAAGGGCGGTCTTTCGCAAGTCAATCTGCTTTTGATGGATCACGTAGCGGGGGTACGTTATCGCAGGAGATGAATAATTAGATGGCGCCTAATACGGAACAAGCTCATCAGTTGGGTCTTTATACAGCCAGATACATGTCAATGATCTTGAAGAACTTGGAGATCAATAAAGGTCAACTCAATAAAGGACTTCAGGCGTCTGAGTATGTGCAAGTTAAAGTCGATCTCACTACAATCCCGTATCACGATCTCTTTTCTGCCCCTTATAGAGATTTTTGGGGCAATTTCGAGTGGGCCTAGAATCCGTGGATCATGGATGTCCATGGGGGAACGTTATCACCTACCAAATATGATCGCTTATCTATATCTACAATTCTCTCTCTCAAGATACTACGGAAGGCATCTGACATTTATGTGTGGCAGGTACCAAGTACCCAAGCGATCTCGCACTCCAGAGCGAAACTAGCGAGATGGTTGGCGGTGATTGTTCTAGCCTCCCCGAGAGTCGAGATAGGCCAAATTGTTGGGACTCCACCTGCCATAAGATTACACAAATGCCCAGAAGTACTTGAGGGATATGCTTGGCGCCTCCATGGGCCGAAGCATATTATCGGAACTCATCAAGACAAGGAAGCAGTACTACACCTATTGCAATCGGAAGGGGGTATGTATTGGACGCTAACATCACCAATACCCATTGTGTCGGCATCAGGATTTGCTTTTTTACTGACTACTGTGGTGTGTTACCCGCACCCATTACTCCATAAAATAGGTTGGCCACTATGAGAAACTACGGCGTTTTGGAAGATTCCACAAGAAATTTGCAAACATTTCAAGAAATGTTATCATATGAACATTGCGACCCGACTGTCCGGAGTACTACACAAGTGGCAGACAAGTAGTCACACGGACGATTGGTGATTTCTTCCTACAAGATCAGACACCAAAGAAGGTTTGGAAGCATTATAATTTATTGACTAACTATCAGTTATGGGTCCAGTATCGGCTAGCGACCAGACAACTCAATACTTTCTACCGTAGAGACTTGGCAGAGACACTATGTCCGTTGAACTCAAGCTGTCACACCCGGAGAACGAGTATGCATCATATCTTCTGGGAGTGTCTCACTGCAAAACAAGTATGGTTGAAATGGCTGGGTCACTGGGTCGAAGAGGAAATTTCTGAAGCAGCTTTAGACATGTATAAATCGGACATTGTTACCCGCTCAGCACCTATGCCAGGAGACAGGATAAAATCGGTGATGATGAATCGTTATGGTACTTCAATCTCAGCGTTCTTGGACCAGTTTCAAAGGCTATGGTGGGGGTTCTGCAGTATTGCGACGACTTGGTTGTGGCGAATTCGGAACAAGATGATTTTCGAGCAGTGGAAGCGGTCACCAACGGAAATCTTAAGTTTTCTATGGATCCAAACAAGGGCCCAACTAGAAATGGCGACGACGCAAAAAACGTAGAAGCGTTGTTTCAAGAGAAGAAGGGATGAGACTGCAGATTTGCATCCAGTGCGTGTTTGGAACTTTACCAGCACCGCTCCTGCCAGCGAGTCGATGTTCGATGTCTACAATCAATCGCCCTCCCAATGAACCTGAGCCGATTTTAGTCTCCAGGATAAGATCTTACATAGTAGCTAATAGTTAAATCCAACTAATTGACTACATTTATTATCATTAAATGAGCAAAGTAGAAAGCCACTCTGGATATTGTTTACTACTGAGGTTGAATATAAACGTGCATTGGCATTTTTTAAGACGATTCGACGCCATAAATTATTTTATGCCGTAGCAAACAGATGCACTCATCTTTGGAGCATCAGGTAATTTACCAACGGCAAGCTGCCTCAATTACCAAACCACAGATTGAAGTCTGAAAGATCATGAAAGGCAGTTTGATCAGGTATACCCTGTCTACGTGCTGTTAATGATCCTCAAGGAAAGGATTTCACGAATTTGTTTGTATAGCGACTACACGAGCAAGTAGCAGCATGTCAAACAGCGAAAGTGAATGAGGATGCTCTTCTAGGTAACAGGTAAGCTGGGTCATTTAGCGAGCACTGCCTGTGATAATATGTCAAAACTCATATCGTTCTAGTACGAGCAGTCATCGAGAAGCACGACGGAAGAACTCCATGCGATCAACATCAAGCTACACGAAGAACAGCAATCGACTACTCTTACACTGGTTTTTTGTTCTACTGTATTACCGCAATATCCGGGAAGACTGCATAGAATTGTAAAGCATCATAAAACAAAACTGACAGAGCGTGCCGGTCGTGATCGTTTTTGTCCCATTCTTGAGCTTTATTCGCTTGCCGTCCACATCAATCGTCTTCGATCGTCTTCACTATAAACTCGATGTGCCACGCCCGATTGCTTCAATCAATAATTAGTATATTAACCTTTATATTCCTTAATCACACAGTTTTTGCACATCAAACTTTGAGTTAGCTTTCCACCCACCTCGTGTAGACGTTCTCACAGTGGAATTGAAAATTATCTACGAGAATATAATAAGGGAATGCATGCTTAAAGCGATGCCCTCACAAAATGCGCTTTTGGTTGGTCAAAATTCACCGTATACTGTTGCTGCTCGTGAGAAAGAAAAGGTCGTGGCAGCTTCCTCGAGTTATGCTGCCGCTGTGACAGCAGTAAAAGAACGAAAGTCGGTACCGAATGTCGTTTTCAACCCAGGGAAGATAGCGGAAAAGGATGCCAAAAGGTTGTTAGATTCGATTAGTGTATTCAGCAGCAGTGCGGACACGGAAGACTCGAGCTCCTCATGTAGCCATATTTCGTATACGGACAGTGAAGATGAATCAGCAAAAGTTGTGATGTCTCAACCGCCTGTATCTCTAGGTGACAACACGATGCTGATTCTCGAGGTTTTTGGCATTATCTTTGACTATCATAAAATGTGTTATCGGTGCGTGATGGGGGGTATATCTATCGACTTGCAGATAGCAATGGCGCCCAAGTTGTCAAACCTGTGTTAGTAACTGAAGATCCCATTTATCCGGATCAAATGTCAGCACCAGCAACTTTGCCTTCTATAGGCATCGTTTGAAGACTCGTACTAAGCTTTAAAGTATTTTCGCGTATCGAACTTTACGCCATCAGCACTGAGCTGTTTGCTTAGCGCTTCGGGACACTCGAGTCATACAAGTTTGAACCACAGCAAAGTACCTACTGCGAGATCATAGCATTGCTGGAATTGTACTATTGTATAGAGTTTTATCTTGTTTCAGTGGAGTCGGGAACCTCAGTCATAGTACATGGTGATGTACGTTCATTATGGCAAGACGAATAGGTATTCATATGTAGTCTAGCAAATAGTGAGAAACGAAGGAGAATTAAAAAAGAAGCTTTGTGTTTAACAATCGCGCTAATCAGGAGCATATTGACAATAAAACAGTTGGGCTCAAAGACGACTAACGGTTCATTTCTATCGTTGCGATGGAAGGGGCAAGTGAACGCTGTGCAGTTAAGCACAAGCTTCCCAGAAATTCCTGTGTATTTGCACTTACCTTTCACTTTTCAATCATGCGATCAGGCGTTTTTCATCAGCAATGAAGTAGTCTCGTCATTGAGTGGACCAATTGGATTTGGGTAGTGAAGCAAATGAGAGCAGCTGCAGGCGGCTGGTGATTTTTCCGGTTCTCACAGTTTCCAGAACTAGCGTGAATACTATTGGTTAAAGCTCGCCATCAGCACCAGCACCATGACAAGGACTAATGTACGTAACAATCATCCCGTACAGCAATGCAAGCAATTCTGATTTTTGACTAATTAGAAGCAAATTATGAGGGGCGTCACTTTAGGCATTCCCTATTAAAATGTTCATACCTTCTGACGAAGTCCAAAGTCTTTTCTTGGCCAGGTTGCAATGCAGCTTGTTGGAAAAGGTTTAAAGGCGACTACCCGCTGTGGATCAGAACATGCAAAAAGTAAGATAATTAGTATATTTAGAGCCTAACCTAATATATATATCGGTATGGGTGTAGGTGGGAAATGGCAGGGAGTAGTGTGGGGCACTAACTCCCAAGGTAACCGAGCAGGGCTCGATGTTTAGTTTAGAATAACCCCTCATCTACACAACCAGCCGAGTCCCGAAGCCATTATGGCCACGCCTGTTGTGGGCTGACTTTCCTCTATTATGTGCCTAATTAGGACATTAACTATTGCTAATTATGGGTACACTAAGTGGTACATCTGATCCTACTCAAGGTATGACTGGCCCTAATTTAGGTAGGTTATGAGCCCAACAGGGGCCGGTTCAAGGGAACGCGGCTCAACTGACGCGGACCGCAGGGTCACAGAAGGAAACACACCGTTTGACATTCTAGTTTTCTTCAGTCAAGAAGAAGAACAACTCCCGGAAACACTCAGCGATCACTCGGAGAAGAACTCGCCGAGGCGGCACAAGGACATTCGACTGGCAAAGAAAAAATGAATACGGTTGGCCACAGCGACCAGATGCGCATGTACCGAAGCATGGCACAAGAATTTCGCATGGAACCATTTAATGGCGAAGAATTCAAAGTCTACAAGGTGAGAAAGACGAGAGCAAAGCTAAATACAGTAGTGCTGGTTACGGGAAAAGAGCGATACAATATCGATTGTCCGATAGACACTTGGGATTGTCGGTATGCTGCAGCTTATGTGATGATAGTTGGAAACCTTGCGGATGCAATAGTGATACGCATGGAAGATGTGATTGAGATTGTAAATTATATTCGCCTTTAGGATGCCTTGATGGCAGAATACGATCGAATATCGGCGCGCAATAGGATCTTCGTTGAGAAAGAACTATTCAACCGCTTCCTTAGATCCGGAGAGCGTTTGTTGGATTACATCAACGAGATGACACAACTCGAAGGCGAGCTACGTAAAGCAGGAGAGATCATGGATGAAGAAAAGTTTGCAGGGCTGCTTCTTTTCCAGACAAAAATAAAGTTATCCGGATCTATACAAGGAAATCTCACGCATGAAGTCGTTGTCAGTTGAAAATAAAGTAAGCATACGTCAAGTCAAGAACCGACTGATCTACGTTGAAGAGCAAGAACGCAATGAGCGCGGTGACGCACGGCGTGAAGTGCAAATGAATAACGTGAAGATCGACAGAATATAATACAAACCACTACGCAAGGAAGGCGTGAAACATTGCAAGAGGCAATGCGGCGGGATCCTTGCAGAATATGTAACCAGTACGGACACTGGATGCGTAATTGTCCAAGCAGTATGCGTAACGGCGGGGAGGCTAACCCGAAAAATTATGGACAAAACAATCGAGGAGGCCGTGTAGGCCGCAGTGGCATACACGGTGGACGTGGTGGCAGACGCGGAGGTCTCGGCGACGATTACAATGGATGGCGATCCAATTACTCCGGAGGTGTAGGGCCACAAGATGAACCGATACCAGTCCTCGTGGTGCAGGCTAGTACCAAGGAGCCATTTCTCTCTCCAGACGTCATTGAGTGGAAGCTTGTTAGTGGAAGTCAAGCGAATGTGTGCAACTTACGAGAAGCCTTTCTCGAAGTATACACTGTACGAGGCAAGGATCTGATCATGATGAATGGCACAATCGCTACAGTAACGCAGATGGATACGGTGTTACTCTGCGTGCAGAATGAGCTTACAGGCAAGATTGGGAAACGCAAGCTGGAGGACGTATCGTATGTACCAGAAGCGCGTCAACATCATTGCATTTGACTATTTCCAACAAGGTGACACTCCATGGTGAAAAGCAGTCGATAGATTATGTAACTAAATGTAACTTAAAGATCAAGTTCAACAAGATCAATGGACTATATAGACTGTGAACAGGTGTTTACACTGGCACTGGGCAAAAGTATTAGGCGTCTCGCTTATGGATAAGCGTAAAAAGACCAAGGAGAAGCAACCAAAAGCAGATGGACGGAATTGGCACAAGCGGTTCAACCATGCTAACCAAGAAGTTGTCAAGAGCATGGATAAGTACAAGACAGCCCATGGACTCAGGTCAATAAAACGTTGGGAAACTACGACTGTGTTTCATGTGAAGTGGTTAAGACCAAAACAATGACAATTCGTCAGAAGGCAAAGAAAGCCACAAGACCATTGGAAAGGCTATGTCTTGATGTTGACTCAATTAAAGAGAAGACAGCATGTAACCATGTTTTTTTCTCGTCATAGATGACCGATTTATGTGGGTCTTAGGATACAAGGGTTATTTTCAGACCAAGGCACATAATTCGTCAACAAAGATGTGGATCAACCTCTGCAAGGAAGAAGGAATAAGTGTGCAAACGATGAACGCGTATTCCTCCCAAGAAAATGGCTTGGTTGAAACTCGGAAACAATGTGGTGGTGATGAAAGTTCGTGTATTACTTGAAGAAACACAACTACCATTTTCACTATGGGGAGAGGCACTCCTAAATGTGGTCGATACCCTAAATGTTCCAGGGTCACGGGTAATTAATGGGAAAACCCCTCATGAACTACTTTACGAAGAGAGACCGGACGTCTCACACATACGCACGTGGGGATGGGCAGTGGACGTACTAGTCATGAAGAACAAGAGCCAGAAGAGAGATAAGCTCAATTCAATTGAGATGCTAGGGTGCTTATCGGCTATTCACCGCAAACAAAAGGTTATAAGTGGATGTGTGCACTTGATGGTAAGGTGGGCACAGATTGAGGTGGAAACATGACATTTCGAGAAAGTTACAGAATATGTGTAGAAGATGGTAGACAACGCGTTTGGTGACGGCGATCACACTCTACCGGCTACCATCCCGTATGTACGGATGCGGGTAGGAATGTACAGTTTGTTTACAGATGGCGTAGACAAGGTACCAATATCGGCGAGGAAGGAAGATAAACCAGAGGCATTGGCGTATGCCCGAAACGATGAACTGGTCTCGGATGAAGAGAACCAAGGCAATAAAGAAGGAATGCAACCAGAAAGGCGCATTGATAGAAGACCAGAGCGCAATCGACGGAAGAACACACGCTATAAGGACTATATAGGAATTAATAGTTATAACGCAAGAGAAGATTGGGAATCTTCGCGCATTACAAGTGTTGGCCGTACGCACGGCGACATCGGTGTAACCTTGTGAAAGGTTACTGGTAGATGATGGAAGGTCCCAGGAAGCTGTGAAGGTTTCACGCTTCGCGGAATATTGGCGTGCAGCAATGGACGAAGAGATGGATTCTCTTTGCCGCCATGGTGTGTGGGTAGTGGTGCCTCGTAAGGAAAGAAACGAAAGGCAAGCTCACAGTAATTACAAACCGCTGGGTTTATGCGGTTAAGAAGAACAAACTATGTTAAGCAATTTAATGCCCGATTGGTTTTGCATGGATACAAGCAGACCTATAGTATCAGCTATTTCGATACGCTCTGGTTATTCGATTTGAGACCATCAGGGTGACTATATACCTTGCGGGCTATGAAAGCCATGGCAAGAGAGCAAGAGCTATGTATGCACCTTGATTAAGTCTCTTCAGGGTTGCGGCAGGCACCACATGTATGGAATCAGAAATTGCATGAACATCTTGTGGCAATTGGATTCAAGCGTTGAGTCCACAGGCAGCATGTGAAGAGGTGAGAAGGTTCCTTCAAACGACATTCGTGTTAGTCAATCGCGGTCCGGTGAAATACCTCCTTGGGGTAGAAGTGATTATAGACAACAACATACACTCAGTGCTTTTCAGTCACGAAACGTACATCAAAGAAATCCTGAAGCGATTTGGCATGCAACATTGCAACGGTGCACCGACACTGGAAGGAACATTGTTGGCAACGACAAGCAAGAAAGAAGACGTTCCTGACATGCCATATCGTGAAATTGTGGGCGCAATACAATACCTGGTCTCGGCTCAAGACCCGACATCGCACATGCAGTAAGGAAGTTGGGACAACACATGTGTTGTTTCGACCAGCAGCATCAAGGCTTGTGTTGACTATGGGTAAAGGATGAAAGTATACCATGATCGAGTGATCCAACCAGTGGATTTAGTCGTGTATACGGATCCAGATTATGCCAATGGTCCGGAAGACCGGAAGAGTGTAAGCGGATATGTTACACTATTTGATGGAGCTACAATTTCGTATGGATCACGTAAGCAAGGCATTAACGTGTTGTCTACAATGGATGCGTAATACTACGCTATATATGAGGGTACAAAGGATGTAAAATGGCTGAAGAAGTTATGTGAAGAACGAATGGTCGACTACAAGAAATCAAGACAGTTGACTGACAACATGGCGTCAATCTATTTAAGTGAAAACCCGGGCAAGCATCACCATGTGAAACACATTAAGAACAAGTTTCATTACGTGCGTTCCTTGGTACATGGCAAGAGCCCATACAACTGAATATGTGAACGCTCAAGAACAGGTCGCGGATGTGATGAAAAAGGCGCTGGCGCGCGTCAATTTTGTTAAGTTCCGGTCCATGCTTGGTGTAGTATCACGAAGGGCAGTGGCATATGCTCGAGAAGGACAAAAGCTATCGAGGGAAGAAGCTATGGAAACAGGGGGAGAACAGGGCCCTGAAGGAAAGAATAGGTGCTTTGCACTATCGATTGAAGCAATGGAGAATGTTGCAGCTCAGGGGGGACAGTAAAATTGGACTAGTAGATTAGACCGCTGGGCGGAGCGGGAGACCAGAATAGTGGGTACGTACAGGGCCAAGAGCAGGGTGCAAAACAAACAATGGTGAGTCAGTGCAGGACTCTGAGCTCGAGGATTGGCTCATAAGGAGTGGTAGTTGCGCGGGGCGCTAAGGCTCATGGGAGATCCGACGCGGGTGTCGAGGGGGAGTGTTGGAAACGGTATAAAGGCGACTACCCGCTGCGAAACAGAACATGCGAAAAGTAAGATAATTAGTATATTTAGAGCCTAATCTAATATATATATCGGTATGGGTGTAGATGGGAAATGGCAGGGGGTAGTGTGGGTCACTAACTTCCAAGGTAAACGAGCAGGGCTCGATGTTTAGTTTAGAATAATCCCTCATCTACACAAACACCCGAGTCCCCGGAGCCATTATGGCCCCGCTTGACTTTCCTCTATTAGGTGCTTAATTAGGACATTACACAAAGTGGTACACCTGATCCTACTTAATGTACGAATGACCCTAATTTAGGTAGTTTACAACAGGGCTGGCAAGCATAGGTTTAAATGCATTAGGTTTTAATCAGGTTTGGAATAAAACCTAAAATTCAAACGGCTGGCAAAAATAGGTTTTAGTCGTTGAGTCATCAGATATCAGAATTTCAACTTCATAAATTTTCAAGACTCAATTGCAGAGATCTTATCGCCACTTTCTTGCTGACTCCTGAACGCCAAATATGGATAACAACACAGAAAGCAATAATCAGGTATAATTCTCATAGAATTTGATATAAATTTTCATTTTAAGACTGAGTCAAGCTTGCCCTAACGTGTGGGATGTGCAAACTGCGCAATCTAGGTTTTATCTAGGTTTTATTCAAACCTACTTTTCGGTCCCAAAAAATCTAGGTTTTTACCAGCCCTGGTTTACAACACAACCTACTAACCCAAACAGCCCGCAGCCCATCCCGTAACCCGCGGGCTGGCATACGACCCCAACCCACACCAAACCCCGCGGGTTTGAGCCCTACCGTAGGGCTGGCAAGCATAGGTTTAAATGCATTAGGTTTTAATCAGGTTTGGAATAAAACCTAAAATTCAAACGGCTGGCAAAAATAGGTTTTAGTCGTTGAGTCATCAGATATCAGAATTTCAACTTCATAAATTTTCAAGACTCAATTGCAGAGATCTTATCGCCACTTTTCTTGCTGACTCCTGAACGGCAAATATGGATAACAACACAGAAAGCAATAATTAGGTGTAATTCTCGTAGAATTTGATATAAATTTTCATTTTAAGACGGAGTCAAGCTTGCCCTAACGTGTGGGATGTGCAAACTGCGCAATCTTGGTTTTATCTAGGTTTTATTCAAACCTACTTTTCGGTCCCAAAAAATCTAGGTTTCTACCAGCCCTGGCCCTACGTGGGCGTTATCCCTATTTGTACCACATATATGGTACATTCTACCAGTCAAATGGCAAAATTGATGCTTGACTTCGTCGGCCATAAGTAGGCAGAATGATGTACTTACTCTATCCAGAAATATAAGGCCTCGCCTACAGTTAGTATATCATTCAATAAGTCAATTACCAGTAGTAATTGGTAATATAGCTACTTCATCACATGAAGAGGTAGGTAACGTGAGATCTAGATTTGCTGCTCGGAGATAGTGGTTGGTAATGCGCCCATCTTGTCCCTTGTAAACCTTCACATTCTTTTTTCCCTTACATTCTTGCTCACGCGCTTGCTTGCATTTTTATCTTCCGTTGTTCTTGCTAGAACTGCCGAAATTTTCCATCCTTGGTCTTCTTCCAAGTCATCCATCCGCTCATGGCTCTTCCTGCCATATGCCGTCAACGTCGGCCTATCCCTTGTACCTTCTCTCACACTGACGACCTTCTCCACCGCGTGTGATGGGTGCCCGTCACCCTCACGGACGTCCTTGTCCAGCTCGTGCGCGTCGTCCGCACGCCTTGATGGCTTATCCTTGTGGCGAGCATACGAGGGTAACCCCCTCCACGTCGCCCCGAGGTCATCGTTCGCTTGCCTTTCTTGGCCTCTGTGGAGTTCGCTTATCGAGAAAAGGGAAAATCTTGTGCTGCCTGTGCTCCACTGATCGAATTGCGAACGGGCCGCGCCTACAGTTAAGCGTGCGTATCCAGGAATATAAACCCGAATGCATGTTAAGTACCGTATATTCGGTGTTATATCCGACACGGTGTTATATCCGACAGTATATATTTGCCAATTAGGTCAGCCATTTTTGTCTACAGTACAAACTCGTGTTAATTATAGGTATAAAACGGAGTCCCACACAAGCTAAAATTGATGGCGAAGAGCGTATTAAACGGCACCCAAGACGAAATTCCGAAATTCTTCTTGCTTTTGATCCTTGTATGAAATTAAAAAACGAATGTCGTTGACGTCCACGTGCAGCTTCGACTTTTACACTTTTGTTCTAATGTACATTCCATAAAGAGCTGATGGTTTCATTGAAACTTTCGTGTTAAAAATATCATTAAGTTGATATGAGTAATCTGGCAGCAGTCGTGTTATTGCTACCTTCTACATTTACGGCTGTAAATACGACGTATTCCTGAGTATTTTAAGTAGGTATGAACGTTTCGCTTAATGAGAACTAGGACAATATTGACGAAACGCTAGCTCTGACACAACCAACGTGAAGTCGACATTAACTTTTATAAATAATTTAATGGTATGTGTATGCGTATGCTCCACGGCACACATCAATTAATGCAGTAGGAAATTTTAGTGATAAAGTAAGTGACTGTCGATTTATCATGAAGAAAGTTGTTGTCTCAGTCACTACATTTATTCTAGACACGTCCTTGACCGAAAATACTTCTTGAGAAATCAATCCCAATCCGATTCGCCTTGTGACCGCTGCCCCAGTGCGTGAGGAGACACTGGAGTTGAAGCATGTAAGCCCCAGCCTTCGCGACAATAATGCTTATGCTGCTGGTTTAATTCCCACCCCAACTTATGGGCATCATAAATTCCAAGCTGGTTCAGTGACTCGTCATACCATTCGTCACTTTTAACCTGCGCTTTACCTTGTGGAGAGAATAGATCTTGAACATGGGGTTTGAATTGTCCTTTTAGTCGACAATTCAACGTTTTTGTACCATTTTGTAATGCGATGTTCGTAGCTACCGCCGTTCCGCGACCATACTTTACCAGCCTATCATTGGTGCTTGAGTATAAGTGCTTGACTGTTGCAGGAGGCGAAGTGGACCATGCGGGCATCTTTTTGCTTTGCTTGGCACCAAGTGTGTTACGACGAGACAAACGCTCCATTTTCACATAGTAAAGGGTGTTCTCCTGTACCGCTTTCACTCACAACAGTACACACCCAAGCTGCTTGTGATAATGGATTTCCCAGCGCAACATGTCGAGACGACCAATTGAATTCACCTTAAAGAAGAAGGTGTAACATTGAGTTGTAATTCACCTGCCAGGTCAACGACAATCAGCCATCACCGAGTTCCCGTCTTGCTGATAAATAGTGAAGTAAAAAACTTGCTAATTCCGCGATTTTCGATCACTAAAGTTAGCTTCTACCTGGTATTTTTAGTATGCAGCGTATTATTCATTATTACAGTGTGTTTGAAACCCTTACCGTTTCGGAATTCGGCTGTCGGATACTAGTATAACACCGGTTATACGGGCCTGATACGTCGTTTTGGGCATGATCTCGGGCCAAGCTGGAGGTAGACACAATTAGCGATGGCACGAGCGGTCGTCGTAGTCGCAGAGACCGAAAAATACGCGCTGATGCGGAATTCGTCGTGATGCTTGCGCAAACCATCGCACTTATTTCCCATTTTATCTATCCAACATTCGGACCTTAGCGGAGTATCTTTAAATTTATATACCGCTGAGAAACGTCAAATTTTAGGGTAAGATCCTAGATCACACCGTTAGACAGGTGAAATATTGCGCATACTTAGAACATATGAGCGAGTACCTTGTTGCGCTGGGTCGCTGCCGGATTTTTGCAGTGCTTGCGGTGTTTCGGATCCGTCTGCGTCATTTGAGACGTGGACCCCGCGGGGTGTCAGAGTATGACGGCCATATATCGCAAAAGGCTGGGCCGTTTAGAATAAAACAAAAATTCCACCAATTAGCATGGATTCACAATTCAAAACATCCAATCAGCTAGCTTCAGACATCCCCTCCCTGCTTAAAAATGAAGTTTGGAAAAATTGGCATAATATTTCTGGACAGTGGAAGTACCATTTTACTTTATATAGCGCATAGGAACTCAATACCGTGCACAAATAACCTTTCAGCTTTAAAGTACACACCTTTACAACTGATGTTTCCCAAAAAAATACGCAATTAAGAAACTCAACGATCGTGCGGCAGATGAAGCGGAGGAGATAGAGGTAAACAAAGTGGTTCGATACCATTAAGCTAAAGAACGCGACGATTATGCAAGTAGCAGCCCCATAGATAATGGGAAGCAGCAGGTAATACCAGTACCCGATAATCTGTCCGTAGGAGGTATGGAGGGTGGATGAATCAGCTCTACCTTAGCGCTGATAAAAAAATTTCGAGAGGTGTTTATGAAACAGAATCTGCAAAAAGCATTTCGAGAGGAATGATGAGAAAAGCCGATGTTTGTCTGCTTCCAAAAACGATCAGCTTTTTCCATAACGTAATTCATCAGATTATGGTGTCAAAATGGGTATTTAAGCTTTTTGGCCATAATTTTGGATTTTTTAAGCCAATCGGATTGAGATAGGTACAGAAATAAAGCTGTTTTAATGGTGTGTCAGCTAATCTGTTTATAAGCCTAAGCCGTTAGTATTTGTCTTGTCCAGTGGGCGCACTAATCGCAAAGTTTGAGTTTTCTATGCAGCAGATTTTGGCAGGAGCTCTATTGAGGAGAACGACCACTATTGTGGTTTATTTAGTCAGACGGACCGAAAAAACATTCGGAAGCATCGAGATAAATAATATTTTAGTTATTTGAGAGAAATATCAGTGGACTCTTTTTTTGCGCAAGCGTCGTGTGATTTGCTCGCCGGGTGCCATAAACTGATGCTGTGAAAAGCCAGTCACTGGTTTGAGTGTATCGTGTTTCTGATTTGTTATCGAGAATTTTTCCGCCATAAACTGGTGCCCCACCATAATCTGATGAATTACGTTAGTTAAACTTCACCTTTCACATCTTCAATGCTTTATCTTGTATACCACCGGTCACCAAGCCAAAACGCTCCTCTTCTTCGTTCAAGCTGCGCATGCCATCGCGGCAACCACTGGCTTCCCCGTGCTTGCAGCTCACCAAGATGATACATGAACACTGGAGCTATCTACGACCTTCAACTCTGTGATTGTTTGGCTTTTTTATAATGAGTGGCACAGGGTAACATGTATGGGGTACAAATAGGATATTGGGGGCTTGTTTACCTTCTTATACTAAACACCGAGGTCTAGGCAATTTGTTACGAAAAGGTACAAATACCTCATTTTAGCTTCACCGGAGCGCATCATTTAAATATCGTCTTCCCCCGATCCCAACGCCTAGGCGCTGTATTCCAATAGTGCGCCCAGTAGGCACTCTATTGCGGTAAGCACCAGAAAATTGTTTCTCTCGTGGGTGGGTGTTGATATTGCATATTTGATAGGGCGAATCACGGATTGGGCTATTTAGAAACTAATGACGACGAAATACAGGGATATTTGAGCTATTTTGTACCAACCGCGAATTGTCCCCGTGGAGAGATCCCCGTATGTTTTGGCGATGACGGCAACCTTTCCCCTTCACACCAGGTTGGTACTCTGATATAATGCCATACTTGAACTTTAAAGAGTAACTCATAAGCTTGTGGTTGCTGTGTCCTCGAGAAGGTCTTCCTCCGCCAACCATACCGAGTTGCTGCCTACAAGAGTGCTCCATAAGTCCATACGCAGTCCGTATTAAGATCATGAGGCATTCCCTGATGGAACGCCTTGACGCTATATTGCGGCGGGCGTTGTATTGCGGCACACACCACTAACTTTACCTTTTCAAATATCGACATACAGTCACACCTCCTTATGTAGTGCACTCATGACCAAGAAAATTCGAGTGGTCCAGATATAGAAACGTCATCTATGGGGGGGGGTGAGATACGGTACTAACTACTTGAGCTTTTATGAAACCACTACTGTAGTCCGTCCTATACAATGAGTGAGTACAGTCACGCCTCCTTATGTAGCGCACACACGAGCCAGGAAATTCTCATCTTTAATAGACACATTCCGCTCTTGTGCTGTTGCAGTCATGCTAAATTGAACAGAGTATCGGTAACATTATTTTGACATTGCTGCGTCCTTTCTTCGAAATGCGGGTCAACGTATCAATTAGAGGAGGTCAAAATAATGATTCTCTTTGTCGGCTGGATTCAATAAAAAGTGAAGATTCGCCGAAACTATTACGTTCCTGGTCTCAAAAGTTGCTGGCAGCAACTCATTGAATTCCCGTTGGTGCAGACCGAGCAAGGAATAATCAGCGGAAGAGACTTCCCCGTGCAGTGTTTGCTGTTTAATATTACGACGCAGCTTGAGCTTGTGCAACCAATGTCAAGCTGCTCTCAGGGATCAGCATCCTGAAGTGGTGACCACATACGAAATGACCCAGGTAGAAGGAGAATTTGCTCCTCCATACAAAAATGCATTGTACTGATTGGTGCAGACACTTGTATAGGATTTGTGCTGCATATAGGAGCTCCCATTGGGAGGTGTGACTGTATATGCCAAAGGTTCGGCTTGCGAAAAAGTACACGGAGTCGCTGTTATTCTCTCTTTAGCCTATGGAGCGGTACCGCTACCAGTTTTGGCGGCGAAATTGCTAGCTACAGTGGAAGCGGAAGAAGTCGAACTTGCGAGACGTCATATTGATCACCAGACCTGGCAGATGTGGCAGCTATCGTTTGACAACTCGTTGATGTAATTTTGTGGTGTGAATAGATTAAATCGAATGGTCCACGCAATCCTTAAGTGGAAAGTAGTTAATTTTCGCTGAAGTGACCAAGAAATTGCTGATGTAGAGGAAGACATATTCTGGGGGAGAAATGTCTACTTTGATGAGGGTCCGATTGTGACAAGTTTAAATGTTCTTCTCGCCAAGGTGAAAAGATTAAGGGTGCTGAACGCCGTAAATGAGCTTAATGAAGCTTCGGTTCATTTTAGCTGACGTTCGATTCATTAAATGAGCTTAGTGAAGCTTCGGTTCATTTTAGCTGACGTTCGATTCATTCTCTCCATGATTAAGTTGAGTGTAGACATCCTGCGATATGTAACGTTTGCTCTCGACCGATGCGTCACCGGTGACGACCGAGCTCAAGTCTTAATGAAGCTCGAGGGATACTGATCTCATCAAATGAATTCTACGTTTGGATTTGCTGAAAAAAACTCTTAACAAGTGGATACAGGAAGCTAAAGTGGCGAACAATCTTCAGAGCGCATGCGTTATTCATTCGTACCTTGTCTATATACATCTAGGCTTGCGTCACTCGGAATACGAAGCTCAGAAAGTATCCTACATGATTGGTACCATTGCATGCGTCCACAATTGGCATTATTTTGGGGTGAAACTATTGACCGACAGTGATAGAACCTGTAATCTCTCAGCTAAAGAGCGACTGCTTTATTGGCTTCAGGCACAAGGTATTGAAACAACTAATGTAGGTAAGAATTCACTTAATAGTACTTGAAGGCCGGCCACAATAATTGAAAGCCAGAATGCTGAAATGGTGACTACTTATAAAATGACCCAGCAAAAGGGGGGATTCGCCCCTCCATACAAAATTACACTGTGCTGATTGATGCAGGCAATTGGGGGTTTAGATACCGGATTTGCGCCAGTTTGGGGGAGTTTTCATTACGCGATGTCACTGTATCCGATTAGAACGCCTAGGCGCTGTGTTCGGAGGAAGACGGTAGGTGGCTTATAATATGATACAGTAAAAATAGAAGCGTGTCTAACATCGCGACACTCCTAGTGATCCGAGAGGTCTCCTTACGCAAGCTGTAGATTTTATCGTATCGGACGTCTGATCTAACGTGTCAAACAACAATTAAGGTTACGTATAGGCTCGAGCACACCCGTACCAAGAAAATGATACACTTTACCATTCAGAGTGTGTAACTACCTCACAATACGGATAGATGCAATACTAAAACGTAGAGCCCTCATACTGTGGGGTCGCGTTTGTCTGATAATGTTATCTTTGTTCAAGCAGCGGATTTGGGACAGGCAAATAACTTAAATTCGACAATAAACTTTACATAAATAATTTCAGTTTTAACAATAATACAACAAGTAAAGCACCTCGGACTTGAGCGACTTCCCGCCGGCCGGTACTGACTGACACACCGGGCCGACGACTAGCTACACGTATGAAAATGGTCTTATAGAGGGTTACCCGGAATGCTAAATCAGGGTACTCGGATGGTTACGCATTCCGGGTAATCTTTAAAAAATCATTTTTACATTAAATCCCGCGACCATCCATTTACCTAAAGTCATGGCGATGTTTGCTTCGCGAGCGTGTCGAAGTTCGACTATGATTGGGACTGCGCTTCATAAAGAAGAAATGCAAAAGATTGTGTGGAATCTCGCGGAACTAGATCAACCGTGGAATTGTCCGCACGGACGTCCTACACTGCGTCATCTGGTCAATCTACTGCATCTCGATGAACAAGACGAGCCCTAACACCGGGTTTTGATTCACCTTCATCCGCGCCATTGTCTCATTCAAGACACTAAAAGCCTCGGTGTTATCACCACTTGAAGGTGGCAATTGTGCCTGATACTTCTCGCAGAGTTTATTATAGGCTTCAACGAGAACGGCATCGTGTGGGTCACCATGATACTTGGTATTGACAAACTCAGTCCACTCGCGAATATCGTTTTCTTCGGGCGAGTTCGTAAAACACCCGCCTTGACACTGACACTCGCCGCCATATTCTTTCGGTAAATTCTCGGGCGCCACAAACTCAAGCAGCGCTTTTGTTATGTCTTTTTGGCCACGGAGGACATGAATCCGCTCCCGCGTCTTTGGATTTACCAAGGGCGACACGAGTTTCCAAATCAAATCAAACCACGACGGGGGATTGACCACAAACACCTGGTACACCCGCTCGGGATTGTACGTGACCACGATTTCGTCCCACTTTTTCGTATAATTGACCACGTCGCTTGACAAATCGGCCATGGAAATGCCCTTGATATCGTAAATCTTGAGCATATTCCCCTCTGGAAACGGCCACGGATCGATCACTTTCCACATAAAGTCCATCATCCGGACATGGTGCATGATGGCTTCGTCTTCCGACACGCCCCGGCTCGTGAAATCATGCAGCGCCTTTTGTTGTCCCCCTAGGAATTCAAATGAAATGGGATGGCCTTGTCGAAAAAAAAAAATAATTGGACACTTGTATATCAAACGTCTGCGACGTGAGACGCTCTCCTAGTGAATCGACATGGCATTTACGTACAGGCGATGCACCTCGGTGAAAAACTGCTGTCATCAACAATGCGACACCATAAAAAGATAAGTCACCACATAAACGAATTGATGGGGTTAGTGTTACCTACCAGGCGAAGGTCTGACTCGCGCGCTGGCGCATCTTGCAACACCGCAACAAATTTTATCGACGTGTTTGTCACGCATCCATAAACTCGATATTCTTCAAAAGACCCGAGAAAGCCCAAATACATGTCATCCTTTGAGCTCGTGATGCCTGCGCCCCGCACTTTTTCTTTAATGACGTCCAACGACACGTGCGCAATGTAATGGAAACCCAAGTCTTCACCTTCCTGTCCAAACGTTCGAATGTACAGGGGAAATTACTTGCTCCTCCTACACATTATCCATTTTTAGTTCCAAATGCCTAACAAACTATTTCACAAATAACGAACCATAATCTGTAGCGTCATCCGCACGCGTTGGCTGCTAGTAGAGCCGGTTACGCCTTCCTTGACTACCTGCAGAACCACTCGATTAAGTAAGAGCTAAGGTATTTTTGCTACTAACTCGCTACATCCTTGCGTATTGTTGTGCTTTTGACCAAGTCCGTCACGTGAATGAGATTGTAGATATGTCACATGTCTTCCGGATCCTCAGCGCGCAGCACCACAGATACAACGCCATCTTTTCGCTGACATGCTTCTTCAGCAACTTCATAGTAACTTTGTGATGGAAGGGCTAGTGTTATCTTTGGTCGCAACTTTTGCGCTCGCAGTCAAGACCTTAAGAAAAAGCACGAAATAAAATAATCAAAGAAACTGCAGGATGGAAATTTTCATGAAGCAAAACGAACCTGAATACTAAATTGAGAGATAAAAAACATCGCTATTCTGCTTCCTGCCCTTTTGAAAACTATTTGTCGCAGAATGCCAGTCAAAGAACCGGCATTCGTTGTGGAAATATGCCTTTCTCTGATTTGTAAGGCCCACCTTATAAGCTAAATAAATCGAGGGTTACGGACATTATCGAGGGTTACATGACGTATTTATTTATTAAATAAGGTTCGCAAATATAAATAAGTATCTTAATCTGGCAGATTTACTATTCTTTTAGCCAAATTGGATGAATATCACAATAATAAATTTCAACTAAAAATTACCTAACCTAAAACTCACATATACATGAAATAACGGTAATTTCACCCAAACAGAATTTTGTCTTAACTTCGTTTTCCATAAAACATCGCCAAAAATTCCAGCAATCCTTTTAGGATTACCGGGACTTCTCATGCAGAAGACAATCAACCCGACTCGATAACCATATGTTCATTTATAGCTTGCGATATCCATAACGATAATAGATTGTTTACTTTAGTCCAACAATTTTCGCTCTGATTTCCACAATTATTGGTACCTTAAGTGTCTTGGTAAGTAAGACGGCGATTACTTTCCACTAGCCACATGCTCTGGCTTGACAATCCCCTTTTTCATAAAATCCTTTAGATTTTTTAATTTCACATCGATATGCTTGGCTGTCTCAACACTTTCTTCGCTCTGGAGCTGCTTGATAGCATCTTGGTTGTCAATCTTCAAAACAATTGGCACCTTCGACTTTACACCAATCTCCGTGAACAGTTCTTTTTCAAACCTTAGGCCTCTTTGCCTCCAACTGAAGCAGCAACAAACACTGCTTCGGCAGTCGAAAGCGCCACAGTGCCTTCTTTTATTACAGTGCCAACTCGCAACAAGTCCATTAGCGAATACAATATTCGCACTGACAGATGTTCTGTCTTCTCTGTCTGCGGCAAAATCTGCGTCACTGTAGCTAACAACCCTTAGCGGTATCTTATTTCCATCATCTGATTTCATCACCAATCTGAAATGCTTCGTTCCCTCGCCACACGCTTCGCCAGTTTATAGTCACCCAAAGTGGGCACATGCGTGTGACGTGTCGTATGATGAACGGCGAAAGAAATATCAGTTCGCGAGCAACGTGATATCCATAATAGACTGCCAACCAAAGAGTGAATACCCTTTAAAGTTGGCATTCGATTTCGTTCGTAATACTTCATTTGATTCATCATCTGCTTGCATATCAACGAAAAGTGTCTTGACAGCATTTGCATCTTTAAGTCCGCGTTTCTCAAGCATTTTCATGATCGTTATTTCTTGGTCAATCGTATAACTTTTTTAGGGCCCTCCTTCGACCCTCATAACTAGAAAGCTCTCCACGTTTCCGAGATCTTTCAACTCCAAAGTTCCCATTTCTTTAAAGAAATCATCCACCAGCGATGCCTCAGACCCAGTAACCAAGAGATCATCCACATATACTCCCACAAGTATAGTTCCATAGTCACTTACTTTAACAAAAACACACGTATCCGTGAGACATTGCGTTCATTTCTATCAACCGTTTTTGGAGTAACTCCTACCAGAGTCTACCCGCTTGTTTTAGCCCATAGAGATTTTTAACAACCTCAAAACCCTTCATTCTCTGATGTAGCACTGATTTCTTTCAGATTTTCCTCGTTGATGCGCATGCCTTGGGATACTTGCAAGTAGATTTTGTACCCTTCCATATCATCTTTTGGGTAGGCGCTGGGTACATTCCCGTGTGGCGCGGGTACCCCCCCCCAAATTATAGACATAATCAGTATGACCTTTTTATTGCTTAACTTCACAACTGTCGAAAAAACAACGAGATATTTTCTCCATAGACCTACTTATCTCCTTGTGCAACCAAACGCGCTTTATTGGGCTCCACGGTTCCGTCAGCCTTCAATTTCGTCTTATACATCCACTTAGTGGGTCGTAGGTACATTCTTTCATATTGTTTACAACTTCCACAATCCAAGTTCTTCGAGAGCTTTAATCTCCACTTGTTCTGCGGTAGTCCACATGTCGGAGTATCTTGCTCTGTGAGCTTCTCCAGAGCTCTTTGGATTCGGCAGGGTTCCAGATTCCCGACCACAATTCCATTCTTGCCCGTAACCGCAAACGCAATCATTAGATTTCAACTTTCGTTTGGTACGTTATCTCCAGATTTCTCTTCAGCTTCATCTCCCTCGTGACTCTTTCGTTTGTTTTTCTCGAATTCAATAAATCTGGGTGTTTTCTTCATCTTTCCT
Organism: Sclerospora graminicola; assembly: GCA_001887855.2. Lineage (NCBI taxonomy): Eukaryota > Oomycota > Peronosporomycetes > Peronosporales > Peronosporaceae > Sclerospora > Sclerospora graminicola. The sequence continues at coordinate 2,342 of MIQA02000089.1, read as the reverse complement.
ACTGATCTTCGTGGAGTTTATTCATAACATTTTATTCCACTTTCCATGTCTCGTCCGCGTGGAACAGTGTTCGACCCCTTCGACACCATATTGTCGGCTTTCTGGGCCGTCTTGGCCTGTGCGCTTTGCTCGTGCTCCAACTTCTTCATTTTCTAGGAGTTCCGATATCGTTTTCTTCGCCTTGTTACTTAATGTTTCAATGTGTCCGACGTGTCTCGTAGTAGTAACCACTCGGTCCCGTAATAGCATCACTTTGTATCCCTTTGTTTCATCATTCTTTCCTGGATTGAGTGATCTTTCTGCGTGCTTTGCCAGGGACTTTTTCGTGGCAACTCGCCATACCATGCAAGGCGAACCAAATATGGCAATGTACGTGACACATGTGTGTTTTTTGGTTAACACCTCAATCGGTGACGCCCTTTTAGGATTCGCCCTCGAAGGGCTGCGGCTCAAAATGTATGTTGCATATTCTGCCGCCTCAGATCAATACGTTAACGGGACACCAAATCCGAAAATCATGCACCAAACCGTGTTAAAGATGGTTCGGTTCATCTTTTCTGCTTTTCCGTTTGATGCGTGGTTCTGTAACTTGTCTTCGCACACCAGTATTCTTGCAAAATATATTCACGTTCCGGTATTCCCCACATCCATCTGTTCGAAAGACGTGGATCCGACAATTGAGCCCATTTTCAAACCATGGTAGGAAGTGTTCGAACATGTTCGCTGCTCTGTCTTTAGTTTGAGCAGCGAAAATGCGCACGTAGTTTGGACAATGAAACAACACGAGATATTACCACGCCTGCCCTTGGGCGTTATAGGATCCTTAAGATCGCTACAGATAACACCGCCAATTCGATCAATTGGAGCGTTCTATCCGGTATCTTTCTGGGGTTGTTTCGACCTTGTCGATTTACCGTCCGCACACGTCAGAAAATCGGTCTGCGTTTGTCTGTCAGGCGTATGCCCGAGGCAGGATTTTTGGCAATCCTTTGATTGAATCGTAGTCTAAATGTCCCAATCGGACGTGAAATTCGAGGAGTGTGCCCTCTTGTATTTCCACTTCAGGTTCATTTGTTACCATACTCATCGACATGTCATTAAGAATTTTCACGCTTTCTAACTCGTTAGTTTCAGTTAGTGAGGCAGTAAAAACTGCACCAACCCCTTTAAAAAAATAACACTTCGTTCTTATAGACCATCTCCATTTTACGTGTTTTGTCCCTTAACCCTATGTAGCACATTTTCTCTCGATTCACCTGCCAAATCTTTCATCTTTTCAACCGTCGACAGCACGAAATGCTTATCATTATTTCTGTCGTTCAAGCGTCTATCGTTTTGCGCGAGACGCCTGGTGTTGTCTCTCTTGTTCTCATCCTAGCAGTGCCTTTTGATGTGACCTTTTTCTGCCACAATTAAAACACGTTTTCTTCCTGGCCTGTGTGGTAAAGTGACTTATGAATTAATTGATGGGAAGGTGTGAAGTACTTTCCAGACGGCGCTTTCTGATTGGCAGAAAATATGGACCAAGGGCATAGGTGCCGGATGGCCGTCGCCGAGCGTATCTACCAGCGCCGGACGGGCCAGGCTGGAATCAGGCCGGATGAATGCGACTGAAGACGTGGATAGTTGGGCTAGCGGACTAAACGGACGGCCGAGGGGCGGATTGGTTGGAAGGTATGAGCGAAAGGGGCCTGAAGGAGGGTGAGTGTTCTAGTGGATGAAGCAGGCACCTGGATCGGACGTGGAGCTGCCAAGGAAGTGCTAACGCCAGCGGCCAGTGAACTCAGATGGATGGCCATCCGGCCGATCCGGCTGGGTTCGATGTACCGGCCGGGCTGATACCAGCTAGGTTCGGTGTACCGGCCGGGCTGGCACCATTTGGGTTGGGTGTACCGGCCGGGTTCGTACCATCTGGGGTTGGTGTACCGGCCGGGCTGGTACACAAAATCGGAGTCAACCGGGCTATTTGGGGTAGGTTACTTGTCTGTTTCAGAAAAGAATGAACAGTTTGGCTTGACCTTTCATATCTCCATTATTATTTTGACAACAACCACAATCCATACCATATTCAAAAGAGCGCAGAGCGTGCTATCGACCAGTATTTTTTACATTCCATAACACGCAATAATCAGGTATATAACAGCATATTTGTGTGATCGGATTTGACAGGTGAAATGGTTTGTTTCGTAAAATGAACAAAATTGAGTTTTATCAGATGACAGTATATATTCACTGGTTGTATAATAAATCTAAATCTACAGTAATATGAGCACAAAACACGTTACAGCACGTTTTGTCAAACTACCTTTTATCGAGTTTTTTTAATTTCCACCAATCATAAT